>PVJD01005059.1:0-122362 GCA_004026545.1 Mormoops blainvillei
GGAAGAAATAAAGAAATAATGAGCAAGAAATCTTTTACTTTGCGCTATCTGATTTAAAAATAGGTCAATAAATGCTAAGAACAATTCTGAGTGAGATTTTAATAAAGGTAAATATGGTTTAATATAAGAATGTAAGGATTTACAATAATTTCTTCTCATGAATAATTGAAAGTAGTATGTACAAATCATTATTATTATTATGGTTTTGTAAGAAAAAATCCTTACATAAACTATGCATTTGTGAAATAAAAATTAATGAGGCATAACACTTCAGCCTGTCATTTGTACTGATAGATTCATATAAGCATAAGTGGTGACTTTTTTAACACAAAATTTTATGACATTTTTCTCGCACCATTTCATTATTTAGTGATGCTAGCCCTAGCCTTAGAACTAAAATCAACCCACTTAATGAAATGCTTACTTAAACAACAAAGCTATTATTACATATGTAACAGTTTGGGAATATTGCATTATACTTGGAAAATGCCCAATATTATTGAATCAATTTTCTATCTGCTTTGTAAAAACAACTTCTGCATTATTGTCTTTTGGAAACAGAATTGAAGCAATACTTCACAAAAGCCATTAAACAGAACTTGTGACAGACTTCTGAATAAACTACATTATTTCTAAATTTCCTTTGAACATCTAATGGCTGAAGGAAAACTGATTTAGATATGCTCACATTCTCAGTTATGATATCTGATAGCCTCAAAATAAAAAGATGATTCATAAAATGATGGTACAATTGAACAATCAACCTCATCAACAGCCTACTGCTAAGCAATCAAAATTTTAATTGGTCAAATAAAGTAGTATTTAGTGCTGGAAAATACGAGAGATAGTCTATAATTAGATAATTAACATAAAGATGATACTCATATAGCAGCAACACATTAAATATTTAGCCATGTGTAAAGAAATTAATTTCAAACTGGTGAAAGAAGGAAAATTTCTTAGGAGAATTCTTTAGGGCTTTCTTTTTTTAAATAGTTCCTTTGGGATGTAGTTGGGCATTTCATACCGTGAACGCTGAAGAAGTATAGCAGAGAAGAAAAAGAGTTTCCATCGATTTTATAGCATTTCTAAAAGAGCTAGATAGATACTGGAAATGTATTGGTTTGTTAAAAACACATTGTTTTCTTTCTTTTTTTTTGAATTTTCTAATATATTCACCTTGGTTGAAAGAAATATGTTTTAAGTAGGAGATGCATTATGTTCAAATCTTATTATGTATTGTCATTTCTAAATCTTTGCAAAACTAATCAAAGTTGTGAGCAGTGTTTTCATTGCCACTGGAGCAGAGGTAGTTAAATTCCAGTAAGTCAGCTGTGTGGGTCGGTGGAGAATGTTAAGCATAGGCATGCTGCAAGAATTAGAATTAGTCTTAATCTTATTTAAAAGCTTCCTTCTTCATCTTTGCAATTGTAGATTGTTGGCCAGGATTAATTCACAAACCCCCTAACACTCCTGTGAAGTAGTTAATCAAGAAGTACATAGTATATATAGAGTACACAGTGCCTTACACACCGAGGCAGAAGAGAGGGAATGAACTGGGTTTCTTACTTCTTCCCACTTTTTAACTTCTACCAGACCCTCCCATAGCCATGTTCAACCAGAAACCAGTTATTATAGGAGCTTGGGAAATGCAGTCTTTAGGATTCAGACAACTTTTAGAAAAATCTTTATTGTATATTTTTTCCATTACTATTTAGTCCCTTTACACCCCCTCCCCCAGCAGCCAGCACGCTGTTGGTGTAGAAGGGCAGGAGGAAATCTGAGGGCAAACACATACTGAAACAACATATTTTTCCATTATACACTACCAATGTTAACTATGTTAATAATGTTAAACATCGTAAACTTGTGTTATTACAGGCAACAAAATGCTATGAACTCTACTTTCAACTCTATTTGATTAGTGTATTAAAGAACACTATCTAAATCACTAAAAGTACTTGAGATCTGCTGTAGGCTTCTATTATCTTAGCAATATATTATTTTTTCTATCTATCTATCTATCTATCTATCTATCATCTATCATCTATCTATCTATTTAGTTTTTACTTATTTATAAGATATATGTTGTCCAATACTTTTGCATGTTTGTTTGTGTATGTGTGCATTTGCACAATTTTTTAATTTAAGGAATTGTAACTTTTATACTCAGAGATGTGGTCATTATACCCTATTCTACATACTTTTTAATCAAAAAGGACAAATGACTGTCTTTGAATGTCAAGTGAGGTTAAAATTTTAAACTTGTTCTGTTTTAAGTAATCTATACCATTAAACCACACTGAAAATTGAGTTGGTGTAACATAAAATATTTTAATTGGAACTTTCCAAACAAAAAAGAGTCAAATTATACTCTATTGGCATTCTGTCAGACATTATCTCATGGAAGTATAAAACCAAGGATGAATTATTTATTTCCTCTTAGGCCAAAACCCATGGTAGATAGATTTCACAGATTTGGTACAGGAAAATTACTAAACAAATGAACCAAAATAACAAAAACAATAATTTTCATGGGAAACTACATAATCCAGAGTTACTATACCATCTGAAAAGTTCAATTTTTAGCAAAACAAAACAAAACACAAACATAAAAAAAGAAAAGAAATGTGAAAGTGCAGCCTGGCCTCAGGGGAAAAAGCAGTAAAAAAAAATTGATGTGTCACAGATGTCAGCTTTAGCAGCTAAAAGTGACAAAACAAGTAATATAAATATTTTCAAAGACTATATATATATAGTCTTTATATATATATAAAATATATACATATTTTTTTAAAGGAAATCCTGGGTAAAAATGAAGAAAAAACATTCTATAGGGTATCAGAGGCAGATTCAAAGTGAAAATTAATCAGAAAATGTGAAGAAAAGTTAGTATTAATTATATATCTGAAGAACACAGAAAAAAAAGGAATAGTCAAGATCCAGATACCTGTGAGACAACATCAAATGTAATTAACCAATGTGAGGGGAGTCTCAAAAAAAGAAAAGAGAATATTAGACAAAAATTACTATTAGAGGAATGGTTAAAACCTTCCCAAATTTGATTTAAAAAAATTAATACAGATACAAAAAACTCAACAAACCTGAGTAGAATAAATACAAATAGATTCACGCCTGGACATATAGCCAAACTTTTAAAAGCCAAACCAACAATAAATATTGAACACATGAAGAGAAGTAGCTCATTAAGTTAAGGTAAATCTTCAAAATGATTAAGAACTGACTTTAACAGAGATAATTAATAACAGACTGAAATAGAATACCATTTATAGGGCAGAAAGTATATTGTAATGACACAGAATAATCTTGTATACAACATGAGTATTCTTCAAAATGATAGCAAAATAAAGTTATTCTTTGATAAGCAAATGATAATTTTCTGGCTAACAGACTTGCCTACAGGAACCACAAAAGGAAGTCCTTCATGCTAAAAAGAAATGAAATCAGCCCTTAATTCAAATAAATAGGAAGAAATAAATACCATCAGAAATTTTGATATATGGGTTAACATTATCAACTTTATAAATACATATTTTTATTTCGTAAGTTTTTAAAGAGAAATACAATTATATAAAGTGATGACTACAGCATTGTACTACTGGGTTTTTTAAAACACATTTAATATGTAACATATAAGACAATAGCATGAAGAGAGGAAGGGAATAAAGTTTCATTGGAAAAAAGTTTATACACACACACACACACACACATATACATATAATCAGAATTTAGTTGGTATGAATCTAAAATAGGTGGTAACACATGAAAATGCATATTATAGTCTCTAGAACACCTAAAAAAAACAGCAAAAACATAATAAATTTAAAACTGTACACTAACTAACAATATTTATTTAACACAAAAGAAGATCATTATAGAGAAACAGAAGAGCACAAAATGAGAACAGACATATAAAACCAAATGGGACAACAGCAGATGTAAATCCAACAATTTATTTATGGCATTATGTGAACATTCTAAACATCCCAATCAAAGAGTATAGATTATCAGACTAAATATAAAGGAGGATTCAAATATATTGTCTATATTCTCTTTACAAAAAAATACTCCTTATATTTAAAGACAATAGACTGAAACTGAAAGGATGGAAGAGACATATCATGAGAATAATAATCATTGAGAGTTGGAGTGATTATGTTAATAACAGACTGCATAGATTTTAGATAAGAAATGTTATTAGTCATAGTCAATACATAATGAAAATATCACAATTATAAAAATCTACATACCTAAAAACACAGTACAGAAACAAATAAAAACTCAAAAGAATTGGAAAGAAAAATAAGTAATTCACCAATAAGAGTTAGTGTTTAATATTCATTCTCAGTTATTGATATAATTGATATTAATAGCCTAACCAGACCACTGGGAACAGATAGAAGACAGGCAACAGGAGGGGCCACTGAAGATCACAAACTGCCTGGGGCAATGGGTGGGGCTGCAGTATCCAGGTGACCAAGCTGGGACCATGGTGATGCTCC
The DNA here is from genome assembly GCA_004026545.1 of Mormoops blainvillei. Lineage (NCBI taxonomy): Eukaryota > Metazoa > Chordata > Mammalia > Chiroptera > Mormoopidae > Mormoops > Mormoops blainvillei. The sequence continues at coordinate 4,524 of PVJD01005059.1, forward strand.
ACTCCCAGTTCAGAGCATTCTGCCCCTGGCCACAGATTCCCCAACCTTAGGCAAATTAGCAGCAAGTGGGAGTACTGCAGTAAGCATGTGCAAAGCTAGCAAGATAATTGGATAGGGGGAAAGCCCTCCTACTCCCTTCTAGTTACTTCATTGGGAAGTGAGACTAGAGGAAGGCGACACATGCACCATACAGGTCAGAATAATGGCAGAAGAAAGTGCGGGTTTGAAGAAACGTGTCAGTCTAACCTGGAGAAATGATGGGATTGTTTGGAATTGGACTCTCCAGCATGTATGGAAGTTTGGGAAGTTAATTGGGGATTTCTGAGAAAGCACCTGATCTCTCCCACACTCAAAACTAATATAAACCCAAGGAAAGGAAGGGATGCATTTTCACTGACCTCGTGAACATACTGGCCAGTGCATTTGTGGGACCTTCTAGCACTGGAAACCAAGTGGCCAATGGAGGAGGTATTGGCTCTTCATGTGGGTTGCAGGAGGGAACCTGAAGCCAGACAGTGGCTGGGAGAAAAGCTGAGCCCCTTGAATGGCCACTCAGTGGCTGCCTGCATTTCCCAAAGGACTGCACTGGACACTGCCTTTGGTTTTGGTCTGCAGAGTAGAGCTGGGCTTTCTTTCACATTTCCTGGAGGACCTGGGCTTTGAGACAACAGTCAGTCATTCTTCCAAAATGTACAGCATTTGAATAAAAACATCTTTCATTTCTCACCAACCTCTGCCTCTAAAACTTTCCTATTAGTGGTGGTGGGAAGCTGAACCCCCTTTTGGTCAGTAACATAATAATTAGACAGATAATCAATAAGAGCTTAAAAGACTTGAAAAGCATGATCATGAAACTTGGGCTAACTGACTCTATACAATGACTCTAAAATTCTCCTTTTTAAGAATACATGTAACATTTTCCAGGATTGACCATATGCTAAATCACAATACTAGTCTCAAATATATTGAGATTAGTATTAATATATCCAGATTACTAAAGTAATGTAAAAATATTCTTTACCCATAATAAAATTAACTTAGAGGCCAAAATCAAATAAACCTGAAAAATCAACGATTATATGAAAATTATAGAATACAGTACTGAATAACAAGTAGTTTAAAAAAAAGAAAAAAGAAAACCAAACATAATGGGAATTAGGAAATACTTTTAACAGAATTAAAACAAAAGTATAATATGTCAAAAGGTATGAGAAGCAGCTGAAGAATTGTGTAGAAGGAAACTGCCATCCTTAAACATCTATATCAGAGAGCATAAAATTTCAAATCAGTCATGTAAGCCTCCACTTTAAGAAAATAGAAGAGCAAATTAAAACCACAGCAAACAGAAGAAAGAAACTTATAAGATTAGAGCAGAATCACTAAAGTAGAAAAACAGTAAAGTACTAGAATCCTTTAAACCAAAAGCTAGTTCTATGAAAAGATCAACAAAACTGACAAGCGTCTGGCTAGACTCACTATTAAGAAGCTAAAAAAGAAAAAGAAACAGGCTCATAGATGTAGAGAACAGACTGACAGCTGTGAGAGGGCAGAGGTTTCATGTCTGGGTGATAAAGGTGAAGGGATTAAGAACAAAAAAAACCTCATAGATGTAAACAGTATAATGATTACCAGAGGGAAAAGGGGCTAGGGTTCAGGTAGAAGATGGTAAAGGGAGGATAAATAGTGACAGAAGGAGACTTGCCTTTGGGTGGAGAACACACAATACAGTATAGAGATGATGTAGTATAGAATTTCAGACTAGAATTCTATATAATTTTATTAACCAATAGCACCCCAATGAATTCAATAAAAATTAAATTTAAAAGATTGACTTATTTCACTGAGTGTGATGCCTTTGAGAGTCATCAAAATTTTGTGTTAATCAATAGCTTGTTCCTTCTTCCTGAGTGGATCACATTGTATATTTATTTTTTCACTCAATGAAGAATATTTGAGTTGTTTTCTGTTTGGGGTGATTATCAATGGAGCAGCTATAAACATTTGTGTGTAAATAAATTAATTAAATGCAAACTAAAAAATTAAAATAAATAAAAAACAAAGGTCTAAATGATCAAAATCAATAATGACAGAGGAGATATTCTAACAATTTTTCAACTACTTAAATAATTAAGAAAATATTATGACCACTTAATGTATGTCAACTACTTAGACAACATAGATGAAATAGAGAAATTTCTAGAAATATAAACTTTGCCAAAACAGACTCTGGACAAAATAGAAAATCTGAATATATTTATAATAAATAAAGCAATTACATTAGTAATTAGAAATCTCCCTACAAGTTAAATCCAATTGTAGATAGCTTCTGTAGTAAATTTCGCTAAATATTTAAAGAATAAATGGTACTAATTCTTCACAAATTCCTTCAGACAATAGAGAAAAATCTTCCCAGCTCCTTCTGTGAAGGCAAAATGATATTATACTGATATCATTGTTAGACAAAAAAATCATAAAATAAAACCGCAAATATCTAGATGTAAAAACCCTTAAAAAATTGTATTAAACAGAACCCAACAACCTATAAAAAGGAATATACACCATGACCAAGAGGTGTTTATTCCAGGAATGAAGCTCAAGATGGTAGCATACGTACACACGGCTTGCCTCCTTGCACAACCACATCGAAATTACAACTAAACTATAGAACAATTATCATTCAGAACCATCAGAAATTGGGCTGAATGGAAGGCCTACAGCTACAGAATTAACCCTGCAGAGGCTATGGTCAAAAAAGATCACAGCATAGGTCATATGTACCTGAGAGATAAATTCATTATAGTATGTGCTGATGTACAAAAAAAAATTTAAAACACTGCAAAATTTTATATAATAAAATATTATTTATATAACATTTATGATTTTTATATAACACATTTTTTATTTATTTTCAGTTACAATATATAAATTATTAAACAAAGAAATATAAAAACATAAGGAATAAAAATTTTTCTTTTCAAATAATGGAACATGAATAATGCAAAAGGAAAACAACCAAAAAAATTCTTTAACATTAATTAATCAGAATCTTCAAAGTTGGTTTTATCAAAGTTGGTTCACGGTTATCACAAAAAATATTGTCATGCTCAAGGCATAAATACTTTTCACAATACTTGCAAAAATATTTTGATAAGTGACTTGAGCAGCATTTACTGAAGTTCTTCAACAACCCTTGGTTATCAAATTAACATACATTTTTCAGCCATTTTCGATAGTAAATAAAAAAACAAAACAAAACAACACTGACTTTGAAGTTTGGAAAAAAAAACAAAACAACAAAAAACACCAACACTGACTTCCGAATTTGTCCTATCAGATACAATTTACTATAGACTATCATACACCCATATAAAACATGTGTTACAACAAAACTGATGGCTTAAATGTTATGGTTTAACAGTAGTAACATACAAGCACATAGTCATAACCTTGAACCTATCCACCTAATATATGTAACAATATTTAAGAGTTTGTATCTCTTAAATGACCCACAACCTCCACACAGTTAAAGAAGAAACTACATCAAGACTGGTAGGAGGAGCAGAGATGTGGGATGGCCTGGTCCACACCCATGAGTGTCAAATTAAAATGGGGAGGACTATCTCAGGAGCAAAGGGTCCCAGCCCCACACTAGGCACCCTAGCCCAGGCTTCCAATGCCAGAAAGAGAAGTTTCCATAATTTCTGACTGTTAAAAGCAGCGGGGATTCAGGCTGTGTAAGATAGAAACTTCTGGGGTCCCAAGGGCCCACAGAGAGACTTTCTCAGACTCAATCCCTCTGAGCTTTAGCACAGGGGCAGCAGATTGAAAGGCACCAGGGACCTGTTCGGGGGAACTAAAGTATCTAGTACCAGGGTGAAAGCTAGTGGGTAGTTTTCTTCCAAACACAAACGCTAGCAGAGGCCACTGCTTTTCTTCTGAACCCTCCCCCACAGAGCTGGCAGGTGGGTGTCATATCTGAGACTTCATCAACTTGGCTCACACTGTTTGCCACACCTTGGTGATTCTCTGAGACCCTGAACCACCCAACTCTCGTGCTCCAAGCTATTGCCAGTGGCTTTTCCATACAAATGGTTTGTCTTGGCCCATGCTTCTGATTTTCCTATATTCTCTCAAACAAGTAGGATCTGGCTCCAACCAACCCCATAATACTTACTAAGTTGCCCCAGGCTGGGTCCTAACAGCAACTGGCTTAGTTCACAACCTGGCCTTGCCTGGGCACCTCCAGGCCCAGCACAAGTAACAGCCATCTACAGATCACTTTGTAGCTTATTCTATGTGACCCCAGACAGACCACAGGTGATAGCTGACCTTGGACAGGCCAACATCAATAAAGACTGTTGGTATAACAGTCCACACGGTGAGTGTATCTCAAGTACCCAGCTTGGGTAATAGGGAGGCTCTTCCACTTTACCCTACAGAACACCTCCTATATTAGGCCACTCTACCAAGCATGTGAGGTGTAACAGCTCTGCCTGATGCATAGAAACAAACACAGCGACGCTGCCAAAATACAGAGACAAAATAGCTTAATCCAAATAAAAGAACATAACAAAACTCCAGAAAAAGAACTAAACAAAATGGAGATAAGTAAGCTGCTAAATGCAAAGTTCAAAACACTGATTATGAAAATGCTCAAGGAACATAATGAGGACCTCAACAGAATAAAAAAAAAAAAATACAGTCAGAAAGGAAGGGCATACTAATTAAAATAAAGGACAATTTATAGGGAATCTATAGTAGAGTGGTTGAAGTCAAGAAACAAATCAATGATTTGGAATGTAAGGAAGCAAAAACCAACCAATCAGAATAGCAAAAAGAAAAAAGAATCCCCCCCCCTTAAAAAATGAGGTCAGTGTAAAGAGTCTCTGATACAGCTTCAAGCATACCAACATTAACATCATGTGAGTGCCAGAAGAAGAAAAGAGATAAGAAGATATTGGAAACCTATTTGAAAAATTAATGACAGAAGAATTCCCTAACTTGGTGAAGGTAATAGACATACAAATTCAAGAAACACAGAGAGTCCCAAGCAAGATGGATGCAAAGAGGCCCACCCCAAGGCACATCGTAATTAAAATGTTAAAGGTTAAAGACAAAGGAAGAATTTTAAAAGCAGCAAGAAAAAAGCAGTTAGCTACCTATAAGGGAGCTCCCATAAGACTGTCAGCTGATTTCTCAAAAGAAATTTTGCAGGCGAGAAGGGAATGGCAGGAAATATCCAAAGTATTAAAAAACAAGGACCTACAACCAAGAATACTCTACCAAGCAAAGCTATTATTTAGAATCTAAGGACAGATAAAAAGCTTCCCAGACAAGGAAAAGCTAAAAGAGTACATTACCACCATTATTATATGAAATGTTAAAGGGTCTTCTTGAAGAAGAAGACTATGAACAATAAAATGTCAACACATACATATACTTCAACAATTTAATCAAAAAGAAAAACAAAATAAACAAACAAACAGAATAGAAACAGAATCATAGATACAGAGAACATTTGGATGGTTGCCAGATGGGAGAGGAGTTGGAGAGATGAACAAAATAAGTGAAAGGATTGAGAAGTGCAAATTGGTAGTTACAGAATGGCCATGGGAATGTAAAGTACAGCATGGGAAATAGAGTAGCCAGAGAACATATATGTGTTATGGGAAAAACTTGGTTCTTCTTGCTGACACAGTAAAGTTACAGATCAGTAAATTTATTAGTGTACAAGCAAAGTTTATTACTGATACATCCTCATGGAAGAGAATAGGTCTTGCTGAGGTGGGGGTGAAAAGCTCTGGCTCGGGTGGCGAAAAGCAAGGGCAGCAAGAGCCAGGGTGGCAAAAAACATCAGGTCCTTTGTCCTGAGGGCTTATATAGTTGGCAGGATGGGGGTGAGGGATTTACATATTGATTGATGGGTAAAGATGGTGCCAGCTTCCCTGGGGCATGTGACTACCCAAACACAGGCATGTGCTGAGGTCTGTTATCCCTAATTCTAATCTTGTTCTAGTCCATATTTGGTTATCATGTAAAACAGATATGTGATGGAAGGCAATTAATTAAAGTTCAGGCAATTACCCAAAACTACTTATGAGGTCTCTCTGTAAGCACTAAGGACCCCCCAATAAAATAGATAATGACTAAGCAATTAACCAAGGTTGTTTTATGGGCTTTTTCTTTGGGTACTTTGGACTCCTCCTCTTCCTCCTTCTAGACTTGAGGATGAATACACAGTTTCAAAGGCTTTCTCCCAGATAGTGGAAATGAAACATACAGAATTTCAAGGGCTCCTGTCCTCCTGTGTTAGAATAGTACTTCTTATGATGTTGGAACACCTGGTAATCTTATTGGACCAGGCTCAGCACTGCTGACTTAGTGAGTGAGACTGTCTCCCTTCTTTTACCTGCCTTGGTATACTGCCTATCTTACCTAACATATGCATGATCAATAGACATGGATGATAGTGTGGGGATTACCTGAGGGAGTGGGGGCAGTGTTTGGAGGGGTTCAAAGGAAAAAGTTGAGACAACTGTAATAGCATAATCAATAAAATACAATTTAAAAATAAAATTTAAAATGCAGAAACCTGCTAATATAGTAAACTATATCAATAAAATGTATAGGTGAACTAAAGAGTTAAAGATTTTAGCCTTAGTTATAGCTGATAGGTTTAAGTGACTAATGCATGTGTAAAACTGATATTCCAGGAACTGGGATGCATGACCTACATGACCCCAGGAGGTCAATGCATGACCTATAGGACTCTAGGAGGTCAACATCAAAATTCAACCTTGGTGCCCCTTCTATCTGCAAGCAGTGGAAATGATATTCGAGCCATTGTGTTCCATGGAGGAAATACAGATAAAAAATTGTTGGTCTGCAGATAAAGAAGTACTAGGAAAATCACCACCAGACTGCAACTCTTATCTGATTAAACCTTTTTTCCCCCAACCCCTTACTATTCTTTCTTCTCTCTATAAAAATGTCAGCTTCAGGTGAAATGTTAAGATGGTTTTTGAGGGTATATAACGGGCCATCTTCTCAGATCACTGACATCTGAATAAAGTGCCCATAAAGATCAATCCTTCTCTCTACTTATTGGTTCTGGTAGTGACAGGCAGCACAAACACCAAGCTGTCTAGTTTCATCTTCTGGCAACTCTGGTGGGATACTCTTGAGACTCTCCAGCAAGTCTGGGTATTTGGTTGGGAGTCTCATTAACTTCCTGGATTGAGGGGCACCAGGATGCAGGTTTGGAGACTCTCTAGCAGCTGCCAAGTGATTTCACTTGGAGCTATCCCCCATTCTTGGCACTCCTCATTGTCTTCACTTTTGATGAATCACTGTGCTTTCTGGTTAGAATAGCATTCCTGGGCTATGACTTAGAATGGTAATCAGGAATTAAGGTGCCTTCTGGTTTGTGTGATATTACAGAGCTCTGTCTGATAGAATTGGGGGTGACTCCATTCTGGGAAACAGCCCTTTGGGGCAAATTCCTTCTGGTTTCTGTGATATTACAGAGCTCTGTGTGGTACAAGGGGGTGGGAAGCCTCCATTTCAGGAAATAGTTCTTTGAGGTGAATTCTGGCTATTTGGATGGCCTATGCTTATGAATCTAAATTTTTTTTTTTATTGTAACACTGCTTGCCTTGTGTATAATCTGGACTCAGGAAAATGCTGGCCATTAATTGGGTCTTTAAACTACTATACTTACTGCAATTAGAGTTGTTTGGTCAAAGATTAGCAAAATGGGAAAATGGTCCAGAGAAAAGGGAATTTGCCTGTGGCAGGTAGCAGAAAGTCAGAAAAGAGGGACCAGGAAGATCAGAATAGCTACTGCAAACATGGCCAAGTTTCCCACAGCCCCTTCGCCCCTGGGGGATCCTCCTCCTTACTCAGCTGAGGGAGTCAGAAGACGTGAACCTGAACTGGTCTCTCTATTACATACTCATAAGGGAACCAAATTTGGTGAAGGACAAACCCTTACTGGGGCAGGCAATCATATTGCAAGGGAAAAGGGCACTGGAAAAATGAGTGCCCTAAGCAAGGGAAAAGGCGGTCAGAGTCTGAGAACTTGTGTAAAATTAACAATGGGGGGACAAATTATAGACCTTCTGATTGACACCAGAGTGACATGTTCCATGGTCAATAGATCATCTATAGTACATGATAGGTCACAGGTGCTTAAATTTCTAAAGCCATATGGAAATATATATGTAACTAGATGTGTTGCGTGCTAGAAGAATAACCCCAAGGCAGATTCCCATCAGAAAAAAGAATGGAAACAATATCAAGGACAGTGCCTACTTGAGGACTGATAAATAGGCTTTACTCAGATGCCAAGGGTCCAAGAATTAGATATATTTGTTGGCCTTTGTTGATACCTTTTCAGAATGGGTAGAAGGCTATCCTATTAGAACTGAGAAATCCCTGCAGGTAGTGAAAGCCTTACTGAAGGAAATAATTCCTCACTTTGGCCTACCCAGCAGCATCCAGAGTGAAAATGAAACTGCTTTTGTTTCGGTAGTCAATTTTTAGTTAGTTAATTTTTAGGAATCAGGTGGAGATTTACATGGCATGGATACCTCAGGTTTCAGGGAAAAATAGAGAAGATGAATCATATCTGTAAGAAAAATATAGCCAAATTGTGTCAAAAAACTCATCTCCATTGGGATCAAGTTTTAGCCATTGCCCTGTTCAAGATAAGGGTGGCTTCCTGAAGTGGGATTCAACTGAGTCCTCATAAAATTCTGTACAGGTGACCATTTCAGGCTATGATTGTGGTGGGAGATATATGTGTAGATCAAGTGAAAGTAAAGAACTATGAACAGCATTTATGTCAGACCTTAGCTTTGATTAATGGCCTTGATTATTATTAGAGATCACTCCCCCATAGGTTCACTATATTCCTTTGACCCTTGGAGTTAAGTTACTACTCAAGACTTGGAAGACAGGATAGCAAGAAAGTCAACTAGAAAAAAAAAAGTGGACTGGAGCTTATGTTGAACAAAATTTTATTTCTTGTCCCATAGACATTTGTACTCTTCTGGAAAGATAATCGGAGGCCAATGGTAACTCTAAAGGACAGGGAAATGTTTTATTTAGAACACAAAAACAAAAACAAAAATAAAAACAGAAAAAAAACTAATGTAGCCCCAGCTGTAAAATGTGCAACTTTTGTGAACTGTACTAAAAACTGTTTCCTATGAATTGTAACACTACCCCTAATGTATCTTATGCTTTCAGTCACATCAAATTGCCTGCAAGATAGTGTCTAATATGTGGAAGGACTGTTTATTCAACAGTAAAATGATTTTTTAAAATCTTATCTGTTTCAGTTCATAAACTAATTTCGTAGAAATAGGATGTTTATATACTAATGGGGAGGGTAGGATAGGGGGACTCTAGAGTTAAAGAGTTTAGCCCTAGCTAGCCCCATAGTGATAGCCTTAAATGATTAATGCCTGTGGAAAGCTGTCATTCCAGAAACTGGAATGCATTACTATGACTCCAGGAGGTTGACAAGAAACTTAACCTTTGTGCCCCAGGGAGTCTGCAAGTGATAGAGATGGTATTTGAGCCATTGTGCTTCAGGGAGGGAACAGAAAAAAGAATTGTTGATTAACAGATAAAGAAGTACTAGGAAAATTGCCACCAGGCTGAAACTTTTATCTGATTAATCTTTTTTCAAACCCCTATCCTATCCTTTCTTCTTATAAAAAGTTCGGCTTGAAATGAAATGTTAAGATGATTTTTGAGGGTACATAACCGGCTGTCTTCTCATTTAACCCACACCTGAATAAAGCACCCATAAATATCAATCCTTGTCTCTACTTGTTGGTTCTGGTAGTGACAGACAGCATGAATGCTGACTTTTCTGGTTTCAGAATAAAGGTTAAATACACATGATTACCTCAATAGATATAGAAAAAAAAATACTGCATTTAACAAAATCCAACAGCAGTTCATGGTAAAAACTCTCAACAAACTGGGAAAATAAAGAAACTTTATAACCTCATGAAGGGAGTCTTAAAAAATTAAAAAGCCCACAGCTCATTGTACTAATGGTAAAAACCGAATGTAGTTCCCCTAAATTCAGAAACAAAATATATGTACTTTTGTCATTTTTATTGAATATTTTACTTGAGCTTTTATCTTTGATAAACAAAAAATAATTATAATCATCTGGATTGAAGAAGATTAAATAAAACTGTGGGGTTAGGGGATGTGGTGGTGGGAAAATGTTGAAATGGGGATGATGGGATGGGTTGCAGGGCAGAGGGGATAAACAGGAGAAAAAATGAGACAACTATAATAGCATAGTCAATAAAATATACCAAAAAATAAATAAATAAAGAAAGAAAGAAAGAAAGAAAGAAGAAAAATAAAGCAAAAAAAAAATTATCTCCTTATTTTTAATCTTGAGTAATTAAAAAAACAAAACAAAACCCACTTCATTGCCTGATGACACAAAAATTCCAAGTAACACAAAAACAAACAATGCTAAACAAAACACAACTGCTAGAACTAATAATCATATTTAGCAACATTACCGGATACAAAGTAAACAAAAAGAAATTAATTGTGTATCTGTATACAGCAATCTATAGCAGAATATTAAATTAGTAAATATCTCAATTTATAATTGTTTGAAAAATAAAATGTACTTAACAAAAGAAGCACTCATGCTTGGAAAACTAAAAAATTGCTGAGAAAAATTAAAGATTCTCTAAAATACATAAAGGTTTTTGTTTTTTTTACCCAATAATGCTTTGGAAAATTCAATATTTTTAAGCATTATAAATACCCACACATTGATGTATAAACACATTGCAGATCCCATCAAATTCCAACTGCATTTTTTGAAATTGATAAGCTGATCATAAAGTTTACTTGCAAATATAAAGGACTAGAAGGCCCCCAAATTTTTATTATAAAAAGTAGATTTTGAGGACTTACATTACTGGTCTCAAAAATTACTATAAATCCACTGTAATGATGATAAAGTAAATTGCTGAAAGGATAGTTATATAGATCAATGGAAGAAAAGAAAAAAAATTTTATATTGTTGCTCAGTTACATTTTCCCATAGTTTCCAAGGTAATTTATTGAAAAAATGTAGTCTCTCAACAAATGATAATAAAACAACTGAATATCCTTATGCAAAAACAAAACAAAATACTCACAAAATATTTTAACTTGTATCTTTCACAACATAAACAGATATTAATTAAAAATAGATTATATACCTAAATGCAAGAGTTACAAAGGTTATACAGGAGTTTACAAAGGTAAGTACAGAGGAGAAAATTTTGACAGTTTTAGGCAAGGAGCTCTAACAGCAAAGGCATTGTACAAAAAACAAACAAAAATTATTGACTAATTTAGTTTATCAAATCTAAAATGATTGTGTTTAAAAAGACACCAATAAGAAAATGAAGACATAAGCCACACACTGGGGAAAAAATGTAAATTGCATACTAAAAAAGACATATATAGAATGTATAAAGAACAAGGTTTTTAATTTTAAATATCCCATTTAAAAAGTGGGCAAAAGGTTTGGATCAACATTTTGCCAAAGATATATGAATGGCTATTAAGTATATGAAAATTTGCTTCATGTCATGTCATTAGGAAAATGCAAATTAAATCATAAGAGAGGATTCTACGAAGACGGCAGAGTAGGAAGCACCAGAAATCTGTCTCTCTACCTAGACAATTGTACTGGCAGAATCTATCTGATTAACTACTTTAAAACTATAACATTTGCTGAAGGATTACAACTTCCAGGGCAATGATAGGGAAGTATATTGCAATTAATGTCCATCAATTTCAGGTCTTAGTGAAACCAGAGAAGCGGGTGTTTGTGCTGCCTGTCATCTACCAGGCCCAACAAGCAGAGACATGGATTGAATCTTTATGGGCACTTTATTAAGATGACAGGTGATCTGAGAAGGTGCTGGGTTTGTACCCTAACAGACAGTCCTACATTTCCTTTCAAGCCAGCCTTTTTATAAAAGAGAACAAAGTGTGGTAAGGTGTTTAGAATTCAGGGAAAATTAGAGTAAAGAAAAAAACCTGTAGCATTCCCGCCCTGGGAGGTGAGTTGTGCCCCAGGCAATTGTCTGTCTCTCCCTGGAACACAATGGCCCCCATGCCACCTTGATTGCTTATGGTCTCCTGTGGAGCACAAAAGGTCAATTGCTGTGATCTCCTGGAGTCTGGGTGGGCTGTGCCTAGAGTTCCTGAAACAATAGCTTTTCACATGCATTAACTACTAGGCTTAGTAACTATTAGCTTAAACTAAAATATTCCCACTCTTGAGTTCCCCCATCATTCTCCACTGTTAGTTTTAAACTATTTTATTTCTATGAGATCAGTTTCATTTGGAAGTATTCATTTTGCTGTTGAGCATGTAACTTAGCATTGGACTGTCTGGTGGTGTAGAGGGAGTCAAGGCTGATACCAAAGATGAAATGAAATGTTATCTGCCCTGCAGCAGGTGTTGAGACGCTATCTGCCCTGACTAATGCTGTAAATGCTTCTCTCCCACCTCTGTAAGCCTCTTTGTGCCAAATCTATACTACGCCTCCCAATACCCTCCCCCACTTAGCCCAGCATAAAAGGAATGCGGGACTATTGTTCTGGGCTCAGAATTTGGAGTTTGTCTCCTGTGGGCCCATGCACGTAAATAAAGATCATGCTCCTAACCCCTCGGTGTCTGGTCGTTTCATTTTTCCATAACAGTGGGGAGCTTAGGAATACACCTAATTGCAGTTCCACATAAGGGGGCATGCAAAGGTATAAATCACTGCTGCAATTGGGCGCAAGGAAGAAGTCCTGCAGAGCCCGGGTCAGGTGGGGCTTCTGAGGCATAAACACCATCATTCTTCCCAGGGAGCATGGTCCCCCAGGACTGTTTGCTGGAACATAGGGATACACAGTCCTTCTGCATATTGGAAACCATCCTGTGGGTAATTTAATGTGAGCAAAAGTATGAGATACATCAGTGGTGGTGGTGCACTTCATCTTCAAACCTGCTGAGAGCACAAAACAGTTTTTAGCACAGTTGACAAAAGTTGCACACTCTCTAGCTGGGGTTACATTAGCGACCTTTAAGGAAAATATTTCCCTGTCCTTTATAGTTACCACAGGTCCCCAATTATAAATATCACAGTAGGTCATTTTCTTATCGCTATGCTCAAACACAGTATAAATTCTAAGGTTTTCCAGGGGAGTACAAACACCTACAAGACACGAAGTGAAAGTTTGCTCAACATCAGTTCCTCCTGCAAGACAAAAGTCAGAAATATTTAGAACTATTTTTGTTAAATATACCCAAATATTCTCATCTCATCTGAAAGGAATAACTTGTCCATAACAAGAGATTGAACAAGAGGTAATGAAAAGAACATAAGTCATTGTTTTCAAAAGATGACTTTCAGGCCTTCTTGAAGTTCGGTGGTCCTTTGTTCCTCCAGTGCTTTCTTTACTCTGGTGTGATGAATCTAAGGCTTTATTCCTGCCAATTTCACTGCAGTTGGGTGGTGAGGAGTACGTCCTAAGGTCCAGTCCACTTTTCTTCTAGTTGGCTTTCCGGAGATCCTGTCTTCCAGGTCTTGAGCAGCACCCTATCTCCTGGCTGGAAGGAATGCAGTGAACCTGCAGGGGAGAGGTCTCTAATGCAGGCAAGGCCATTAGTTACAGCTAAGGTCGGACTTAAAGACTTAAATGTTGTCCATATTTCTTTACCTTCATTCCTTGATCTATATACATATCTCCTACCACAATCATAGCCTGAAATGGTGGCCCACACACAATTTCATAGGGACTCAACTGAATCCCACTTCGAGGAGCCACCCTTATCTTGAGCAGGGCAATAGGCAAAGCTTGCTCCCATTGGAGATGACTTTCTTGACACAGTTTGGCTATATTTCTCTTCAAGGTGTGATGGATCTTCCCTACCTTCCCAGCAACCTGAGGTCTCCTGTCGTGTGGAGCTGCCACTCGAGTCCTAAAAATTTACTAACCGCCTGTGTAATTTCTGAAATGAAAGCAGGTCCATGATCAGTCTGGATGTTGCCAGGGAGGCCAAAGAGAGGGACTGTTTCCTTCAGTCAGGCTTTCCCCACCTCGAGGATTTCTCCATTCGAGTAGGACAGGCTCCTGCCCGTCCTGAAAAGGTGTCAGCAAAGGCTAACAAATGCTTCCACTCTGAGACCCTTGGCATCTGAGTAAAGTCTATTTGTCAGTCCTCAAGTGAGCGCTCTCTTTGGTATTGTTTCCCCCCTATCTTTTGACGGGGGTCTGCATCGGGGTTATTCTTCTGGCACACAAGAGATCTACTAATTACTTTTCATATGACTTTAGAAACTGCAGGACCTGTGAGCCACAGCTTGTTATAGGTGGTTAATGAGTCTCTTTCATTGTATGTGGCCTCAGGCAAATGCTTCACGACTGTCTGTACTAAATGTTTAGGAAGCAGTGTAATTCCTTTCTTATTCTTTTTTCATCCACTCTCAGGACCTTCTTCATCAGAACCCCAAACCTTAGCTTTCTCTACGTCTACAGTCGAATACTCAGAGTCAAATTGTGACAAGTCCAGAACAGGTACCAAAGGCAGTATAAGTGTTCGTTTCGCAGCCCCTTTTGTTGTTCAATCAGCCACGCTGTTTCCTCCAGCTGCTTCAGTGTCCTCCTTCTGATGCCCTGGGCAGTGCATAACTAAAGGTACCTGAACAACCTCTAATAGTTTTACAATTTCTGCTCCATGCTTAATCTCCTTTTTATTGGAGGTTAATAGTCCTCTTTCCTTCCAGAATGAATCGGGTGCATGCAAAATTAGGAATGCATACCTTGAATCAGTATACACATTCGCTCTCTTTTCATGCAACAATAACAGTACCCTCGTCAATGCGTCCAGTTCAGCTTTCTAAGCAGAGGTTCCTGATGGTGACGCTTTGGCCTGCACTACTCCTTCAAGAGTCACAACTGCATATCCAGACTTTCTGTGTCCTTTGTACATATAACTGCTTCCATCTGTATAAAGAGTCCAGTCTGCCTCTTCTAGACGATGGTCCAATAAATCAATTCTGCTAGAATAAACTACATCAAGTATTTCAGCACAGGAATCACATGTATCAGTGCAGCCAAGTCAGGCTCTGGAAGAAGAGAGGCAGGATTTAATTTACTTACAGTTTTGAGGAAACTGTTGGGATTGTCGAGAAGTCTGGCTTGGTACCTGCCTTTTCTTCCGGCGGTGAGCTACATATTTCCCTTTTGCTCCAGGAGGCTCAGCACTTGGAGGGGTTACATAAATGGTGATAGGCTGTCCCAAGGAAAACTTTCCGGTTTCCTGTAAGAGCTTGCAGGAGGCTGCGATACCTCTCAGGCAGGCTGGCCACCCCTGGACAGTGAGATCTAGTTTCTTTGACAAGTAGGCAATAGGTTGCAGAACGTCACTAAGCATTTGGGTGAGAACTATGGCAATGACCTGCCTTTCCTGAACGTATAATTGAAAGGGTGTTAGTAGGTTTGCAAGCCCCGAGGCCAGTGCAGAAGCCAGGTGAGCCTTCAGGGACTCAAAAACCAGAGTACAGTCCTTCGTTCACTCGAAAGGACTATATTCTGGTCCCTTCAGAGCTTCATACAGTGGTTTAGCAATGAGCCCAAAGTTTGGAATCCAAATGTGGCAGTAGCCTGCCATTTCCGGGAATCCTCAACTGTTTGCTGGTATTGGGAATTCTCATGTGGATTACGGTTTCTTTTCTGTTTCCAGTAAGGCTCCTTTGCCAGGTTCGAGAAGGAGCCCAAGGAACCTTACTGCTTGTTGTCAAATCTGGGCCTTCTGTGCTGATACATTATAGCCACAAGATGCCAGATGGACAAGGTAGCTATGGTGTTAGTTAAACTTTGCTGAAATTATGTCCCAGTAATTAGGAGGTTATCTATTATGGTACAGAGTTCCTCCTTCTAGCTGTAGGTCCTTTAAGTCCTGACTCAGGGTCTCCCCCAAAATTGTGGGAAGTTCTAGAACCCTCGTGGTAAGACTGTCCAGCAGTACTGAGTCTTGACCCAAGATTCTGGGTCCTGCCATTCAAAAGCAAACAATGGTTGAGAGTCTTGATCAACTGGACTGCAAAAGAAGGCATCTTTTAAGTCCAGTGCTGAATCCCAGAGGCTGTCCCCAGGTATACTGTTCCCCAAAGCATAAGGGTTAGGAATAGTGGAGTGAATGTCCTGTATAATGTTGATTATGGTCCTTAAATCTTGGACAAACCAATACTCACTTCAGTGAGGTTTCCTGGTGGGGAACGTGGCAGTGTTGCATGGAGAGTGGCAGGGCTAAGTAAGTCCATATTCTTGAAACTTCTGAATTATTTGGTGTATTCCTTTTAGGGCCTTCTTCCACAAGGGGTGCTGTCTCTTTTAGGAGTCCCCACCCCTGGTTTGGGGTCACCTTTAACAGGGGAGGCTCGCTTAGCTCTCCCTGTCCTTCCAGCAGCCCACACAATGGGGTTTCCCTGGTTCTTGATTTCTTCTGGCCCAGGATGTGCTTCTTCCTGCTCCCTGCATGATCCCATGAGGAATTGCCTTGCACGTTCTGGAGGGACCTATAGAGGAAGCTACTGTCCCTCTGGAGAAAAAGTGATCTGGGCATGGAGTTTTGACAGCAAGTCCCTTCTCAGAAGATGTATCGGTCACTCGGGAATATATAAGAAACTATGCATTAAAACTGTATCCCTCAGGGCACACTCTAATGGTTTCAAGAAAAACTGGCTCTCAGGGTTCCCAGAAATGCCTGCTGTGGTTACAGCCTATTGTGAGGATTCAGCTAGAGGTCTACTGACCACAGAATATGTCGCTTCAGGATCAGTCAAAAAGTGTACAGTTTGCCCTCCCCTCCCACAGTTAGTTTTACCCAAGGTTCCTGGGGGTTGACTTTAATAGACCGTTGTAATGAGAGAACCTCTGGACACCATCAATCGTCATCAGAATGATTTCCTTTTTTTAGCATAACTTTTAAGTTGTCAGGCTCTGGCCCTGTCTTCCGTCTCTTGGGCACTTATTTTTCCAGTGCCCTTTTTCTTTGCAGTAGGTGCGTTAATCAGCAGGAAGCATTTTAGACAGGGGTCAGGTAATTCTTGCCCACTGAGAGAATTGCTCTGAAGCCTGTTCCAAGAAAATGGTGGCCACTTGGGCCTTCTTCTGTTCTCTGTTATTAAAACTTTGAAGGCAACGTTTACTAATTGGGACGTTTACTATTCCTCCCTCTGACTTCTAAAGCTCCTTTCTGATATCAGGTACACTTTGGGAGACAAAGATCATATTCGCCATTCTAACATCTTCAGGGGCTTGTGGATCCAAATCCGTATATTTTCTATAGGCCGGGTAGATTCTTTCAACAAACTCAGAGGGGTCCTCTGTGGACTCGTGTTGCATCGCCTGCACCATATTCAGACTTTTCTGCTTAGGGGTGCCTTCCCTCATTCATTCAAGGATGCTCCTCTTATAATGCTCTAAGCAAGGAAGGCCATGCCCATTAGGGTCCCAGTTGGGCTCAGTATTGCCTTGGTAGGGACGACAGCCTGACCTGCATTTTTTTGGTGCAACCTCCAAGCCTCCTCATGTGCCTTATCCAACACCAGCCTCCGCTCAGCCCCCATAAGCAAAATATTTAATAAGGCTTCTATGTCTGCCCAGTTGGGATGATGGGTGGCAAAAACTGACACAACCAAATCAGTCATTTTAGTGGGATCGTCCCTGTGAGAAGGGGTTGAGCGTTGCCAGTGTAACAGATCCGATGTAGAAAATGGAGTGTGTGCCCAATACTATCCAGAGGGCTGGCCCTCCGGCCCTGCTCCCACTGGAAGCTTCTGCAAAGGATATTGCCCTGCCCTGCTAGGGGCTTGCCCTCCACTGAATCTGGTTCCCTGGTAGGTTCCAGATGGCGATGCCAGTTGGGGCTCACTTTCCCCAATTCCCTCAGCTGAGCAAGGAGGAAGATCCTCCAGGGCTGGAGCGGCCCTGGGAACCCTGACCCTGCTCGCAGCAGCGATAATATCTAGATCTTCCTGGTTCCTCTCTTCTGAGCTTCTGCTATCTTTCACAGGCAAATTCCCTTTTCTCTGGACCATTAACTTGTTTCCTTTTAATTTTGCATCTTTATTATGCAAACTCATAAAAGCTTCTATGTAAGGCATTTTATCCAACTTCCCTGATCTTTGACAAAACAACTCTAATTGGGGTATAGTGTGGTAATTTAAAGATCCAGTCAGTGGTCAGTGCTCTCCTGAGTCCAGATTATAAGCAAGCCAAACAGAATTACAATAAAAAAACATTTTTTTTTTGTAATCATTCATTTATAAGCATAGGCTGACCTATTAGCCAAAACTCTCCCCAAAGGGCTGTTTTCCAGAATGGAGGCTTTTCCCCCTCTTCTACCAGACAGAGCCCTGTGAAACAGATGATATCTTAATTAAACCAGAAGATATCTTTTTACCAGACAGAGCTCTGTAAAACAGAAGGCACCGTAAATTACTGATGACCTAAGTCATGACCCAGGATTGTGAACTGAAGCAGAAACCTCAATGATTCCATCAAGCTGAAAAATGACAGGAAGTGCTGAGAGTCGGGAGAGGAGAGTCCCCAAGTGAAATTCCTTGGCAACTGCTAGGGAATCTGCAAATCCACCCCCTGCGCCCCCACCGCAGGCAGCAATCCAGACTTCCTGCCAATATTCATACTTGCGGACCATCCCAAAATCTGTCCCAGAATGGAGTCACCAGGATATGAAACTGGAAAAGCAGGTATTCGTGCTGCCTGTCACCTACCAGACCCAACACACAGAGACAAGGATTGAATCCATGGGAGCTTTGTTCAGATGGCAGGTGATCTGAGAAGATGACAGGTTTGTACCCTAAGAAGACGATCCTACATTTCCTTTCAAGCCAGCCTTTTTATAACAGAGAATAAAGTGTGGTGAGGGGTTTGGAATTCAAGGAAAATTAGATTAAAAAAAAAAACCTACAGCATTCTCACCCTGGGACATTAGCTGTGCCCCCAGGCAATTGTCTGTCTCTCCCTGAAACACAATGGCTCCAATACCACCTTGATTGCTTATAGTCTCCTTGGAGCACAAGGTCAATTGCTATGGTCCCCAGGAGTTAGGGTGGGCTGTACCTGCAATTCCTGAAACAATAGCTTTTCACATGCATTAACTACTAGGCTTAGTAACTGTTATCTTAAAGTAGGTTTACTAACTAATACATTAAATTAAAATTTTCCCGCTCTTGAGTTCGCTTATCATTAGCACAGTAGCAGGTACCTATCCCGCACTTCCAGCCAGGAGGCAGGCAACTGTGCGCATGTTTCTGAAGAAACTTTCAGGAGCCACGGTGGGGAATAAAAGGAATTTGTCCAACAAACATTGGGAATCTGTGTTCTGGTCCCTGGATGCTGCTTCTGATCGTAGAGGTATAGATAAAGAGGTGGACAGCGGTTGTTATTTCACTCTCTTCATTTTTGCAAACCTCTTCTAACTCTTGCTAAAGTGATTTACAGGAGATTTAATGGGATGGCCTTTAAAGTTTTTCTAAAACTTTTTTTCTTTCCTTTTGTGAGTAGGACATCAAAACTTAGAAATTCAGAAATAGCTGCAAATATGGGAAAAATTATTAAATGACTGTGGATGCCCAGAGAAAGCCTAAGAAAAGAACTAAGAAATTAAGTTAATATCTCATGCTGATTCTCAGCATGAAGACAGCCTACAGTAATCAAAAGCACAAAAACAATAACAAAAAACAGCCGACACTGTGGAAGAGAAGAATCTGATTCCCAGATCTATCCAATTATTAAATTCAAATGTCTCATTTTCAACAAAAGATTATAAGGTATACAAAAACAAACAAACGAACAAAAAACAGAAGGAAAAATTAATAGAAACTATTCCTGGAAAACATCTAATGACAAATATTTTAAAGAAAGATTTTAAGAGAACTGTTTTGAAGACACTAAAAGAATTGAAGGAAAATGTGGAGATAGTCAAGAGGGTGATGTGTGAGCAAAATAAAAATACCAGTAAAGAGGCAGAAAACTTAAAATAAAATTTCTGGAACTGTACACAAATATTCATAGAAGCATCATTAATAGCCTAAAATTCGAAACAACCTAAATATTGATCAACTAGTAAATGTTACAAAATATGATTTAAATAACAATGAACTAATATTCTGCAATTAAATAGAAACATTTCTCCAAAGAATACATACCAATGACAACAAGTATGTGAAAAAATGGCAAAGTCACTAACTGCGGCTCAAAACGACAATAAAATACCACCTTATACCTATAAGGATGGCTATTATCAAAAAATAAAAGACACCAAGTGTTGGGAAAGATGTGGAAAAATAAGAACACCATTGGTAGAGATGCAAAATTATGCAATTGCTGTGGAAAGTAGTATGGCTTCCGGTCAAGTTGGAGGCATAGGTAGATACACTTTGTCTCCTTGCACAACCAAAAAAAGGACAACAAATTTAAAAACAAAAAATAAACAGAACTGTCAGAAAATTGAACTGTATAGAAGTCCAATGACTAAGGAGTTAAAGAAGAAACATTCATCCAGACTGGAAGGAGGGGCGGAGGCTGGCAGCTGAGGTGGACCGGACATGTGGCAAGGCAGCGGCTGGTGGACCGGGTGGTCCCATGTGTTTATGCAGATAAACTGGGAGTATCAACTGGGGAGTGAGAGAGACCGTGCAACCCAGGGTTCTGGTACGGGAAAAGAAAGCCTCAAAATCTCTACCAGTAAAAACCTGTGGGGCTTGCGATAGCAAGAGAAACTGCCAGTCTCACAGGAGAGTTCATTTGAGAGGCTCTCAGGGTCCTAGATCATACACAAACCCACCAACCTGGAAAGAAGCACCAAAAGGACCCAATTTGCTTGCAGGTAGCAGGGGAAGTGACTGAAATCCAAGAGCCAAGGAAGTAGCTTTGTTCCCTCTCAGACCCCTCTCAGCAGCACGAGGCAGGGATGTGGGTTCCCCTGCTCTGGTGAATACCTAAGGTTCCTCCTCTCACAGTGTAATAGGTGTGCTCAAACAAACAAACAAACAAACAAACAAAATGTGGCCCAAATGAAAGAATAAATCGAAGCTCCAAAAATAGAACTATACATTGAAGAGATAGCCAACCTAACAGATGCAGAGTTCAAAACACTGGTAATCTGGATTCTCACAGAATTGGTGGAATATGGTCGCAAAATGGAGGAAAAAAGTGAGGGCTATGCAGAGTGAAATAAAGCAAATTATACAGGGAACCAACAGTGAAGGAAAGGTAATCGGGACTCAAATCAATGATTTGGAGCAGAAAGAAGAAAGAAACATTCAACCAAAACAGAGTGAAGGAAAAGAACTCAAGAAAATGAAGAGAGGCTGAGGAACCTCTGGAACAACTTTAAATGCTCCAGCATCCAAATCATAGGGGTGCCAGAAGGAGAAGAGGAAGAACAAGAAATTGAAAACTTATTTGAAAAATAACGAAGGATAACCCCCCAATCTGGCAAAGGAAATAGACTTCCAGGAAGTTCAGGAAGCTCAAAGAGTCCCAAAGAAGTTGGACCCAAGGAAGCACACACCAAGGCACATCATAATTACATTGTCCAAGATTAAAGATAAGGAGAGAATCTTAAAAGCAGCAAGACAAAAGGAGACAGTTACCTACAAAGGAATTCCCATAAGACTATCAGCTGATTTCTGAATAGGAAACTTACAGGCAAGAAGGGGCTAGAAAGAAGTATTCAAAGTCATGAAAGACAAGAACCTCCATCCAAGATTACTCTATACAGAAAAGTTACCATTTAGAATGGAAGGGCAGGTAAAGTGCTTCCCTGATAAGGTAAAGTTAAAGGAGTTCATCATCACCAAGCCCTTATCAAATGAAATGTTAAAGGGACTCATCTAAGGAAAAGAAGATGATCAAAAATATAAACAGTAAAATAACAACAAACTCACAACTATCAACAACTGAACCTAAAAAAACAAAAACAAAAAACAAAGTAAGCAAACAGCTAGAACAGGAACAGAATCACAGAAATGGAGATCACATGGAGGCTGATTAGCAGGAAGGGAAGGGAAGAATGGGGGAAAAGGTACAGGGACTAAAAAGGGTAAATGGCAGGTACAAAGTACATAGGGGAAGGTTAAGAAAAGTATAGGAAATGGAGAAGCCAAAGAACTTTTATGCACGACCCATGGACATGAACTAAGTGGGGGAATGCTGGTGGGAGGTGGGGTACAGGGTGGAGGGGAATAAAGGGGAGAAAAAGAAAAAAAATAGCAGGAAGTTCCTCAAAAATTAAGAACACAGCTTGAAATTCACCAAAAAGTACTGAAATTAGAATCTCAAAATTATATTAATACTCTCCCTGCAGCACTAGTTATAAAAGCCAAGATGTGAAAACATTGTAAATGTCCATCAGTGCATGAATAAAAAAAAAAGTGACTGTCTACAATGAAATATTTTTTCACTCTTAAAAAAGAAGCAAATCTTGAATTATGCATGACATAGGTGAACCTTGAGGACATTATGTTAGGTGAAATGATCCAGTCACAAAAGAAAAAATAAAACACTGCATGACTCCACATGTATGACGTATCTATAATAGTAAAAGGCCTAGAAATACAGGAGAGTGGTGGTTGCCAGGGGCTAGAGAGAGGTGCAGATTGGAGTGTTACTAATCAATGGCTATAATATTTCAGTTACATAAGAAGAATAGCTTCTAGAAATCTGCTGGATATCATTTTACCTATAGTTAACAATTTGAAACCACTGGATAATCCAAGATAACCTATTTTAAGGACAGTCAATTACTAAACTTAACTCCATCTGCTCTCTTAAATCACCTTTTTTATATACCATAAAAAGTATTTCATCACCTAAATAGAAATAGTTTTATAATATAAAATAAAAACAGGTTCTAGTGATTAGAATATGGATCTTTCAAGAGGCAATTATTCACTAAGTGAAAGGAGCCACACCCAGAAGTCTGTAGTATTATTATATTGTATTATTTCATTTATATGAACTATCTAGTGAAGGCATATTTGTTGAGGCAGAAAACATATTAGTGTTTTCCTAAGGATGAGAGTATGAATTGAGGTGAACCACAAATGAATATGAGGGAACTCCTTTTGGGTTATGAAAATGTTCTAAAACTGGATTATGAAGATGGCTGCATGATCAAAAAATTTACTAAAATTGATTAATTATATATTGATATACTGTATATTTTATGATTTATAAATTCCACCTCAATTGACCTTTAAAAAATAAGATATATATTGAAAAGGGCAAAAGTTTGTTTTAAAGCATTAAGCAATAGCTCTTACCTGTAAGAAGTCCTTTTGGAAGAGGCTTTTCCTATAAGAAAGTCATCTGTAAAAGATTTGAAAGAAACAAAATAGTTAGAAGCCAAATATATGCTAAGGCATAGTTCTCATATAAAATATAAAATAAGGTCAATAGTTTTTCATAAATGTATATATTTGGTTGCTTGTAAGTATTGAGGAAGTTTTCTTTTTTTATTGAACCATAATGAAGGAAAAATCTCTTGCCCTAGTTCTGAAAGTTAAATCATTTAACAAATCAAGAAAAGTTGTTTGAGAATACATTATGCCAAAGATTTCCACTTCCGGAAAATAACAATGATGACATTTTATTTTTGAATATATATGTCGAAATTTTTTCAAGTATTTTAAGAAATCGGCATCTGCGATTTTTCAATATGTAATAGTACCAAGGGGGCAAATGGAAAACTAGAGACATAGTGATAGGACTAAACAAATAATGTAATGTAAGGAAATGCTTCTATTCACACACAGTTTACTGTACTTAGCACTATGTACCACAAATCATAATTTACTTTTCTGTAACCTCAATTAATTCTTTCTAATGCTACAATTTCTTTTCCTTGGGGGAGGGAGAATTTGCTATCCTTGTTTCAACAAAAGACAAATCCCAAGAGGATTTCTTTAGCCCTCTGTAATTTACAGTCATTCAAAAAAACTCCAAAGTCAAAGCTGCAGTCCACTCTTCTAAGAGGTTATCCCAGTCATAGTCCCTGGCACTTCTCCAAGCCACGTGGCGAGCACAGAGCAGAAGGCTAGGTCCCCAAGGGCCTGAAAAATCCTCCTTAAGAACTATGTGTGTTGGCTGCACAATCAATATCTGGAAAGTTCAGACGGTGCCTTTGCAATCTCCTGAGATTACACTCCCAGGCATCATTTGCAGGACTCAACTGTATCCCACAGGCGAAGTAGTCAATGCTCCAGCAACCAGCAATGAACAAAGGGACTCTGGCTGTTATATGCAATAGAAAGTCACTATTTTAAATATTTCTTTTTTTTTTCTCCGCAGCATTTCAGAACCTTTGTGATAAAATGTACATTCTAACTACATGTAGAATGAGACATGTATGTACAATGTCAATATTGCAATAATTTTGTAACATCAAACATATCATCAATGTTTACCCAGACGCATCCTTTTTCCCTTACCAGAGAACATTTATCTTAGAAAATGACTTGTAACAGTGATAATTAATCATTTGGGGGAGAATATAAAGTGCAATAATGAATTTAATTGTAGCTATTTCAGGTTGGCTCAGTTTCAACTCAAACTAGAAAAAGGACATCAGAAAGTTTGGGGTTTTTTTGGTCTGTTTCTTTGATTTTTTAAAAATACTAGTTAAGGAGAAAGGCTTTATATTTTAATAAACAGTGCTAGCATTTTCTACTTTTTATAGAAACACATAAGGTGAGGGAACTCATTTTCTCATTATTGAAATACAAAAATAAATAAATAAAATTATTCGAACTCATAGCTAATTTCATAATGATTGCAAACTGAATGCCAAAATAAGGAGGTAACTCTTCACATAAAAAGGCTAATCATGGTTAATTGTTTTCCTATTCCTTTTGATGATAATAGCCATTATAAACTCATTTGAAGTATGTAGATGTAATATGCAATTACCATAAGACTCAACATTCCAAAACTCAAACAGATGACTAAGATAGCACTGAATGCTGTTTATTGGTAAGGGTGCCAACTGGTTTCATTTTCAAAGGAAAAATAAGTTTGTAGATGTAATCCAATCTTGTTTGCATGCACCCATTTTCTTTTTATGTGTGCTGATAAAATGGTTATATCTAAATCAACCTGTTTACTGTTGCACTAAGCAGTAGGTGACCGTTACTATTGTCTGGAAATTTCTGAAGAAATTGAACTCAAATAACAAAGCATTTAATTCTCAATTATTTTAAAAATTGTATGTGAAAAATGGGACCTGCTGGATATTATAAAATGCACCTATTCTTCTCAAGGTCAAGCTTGGGGGACTTGTACATTTAAATTCTTCTAATAGGAATACGTGCTTTGATATTAATACAACACATTGAGAATCCTTCTGTAAAAAATATAAAATAAAGTTATAGAGTTAACTTTTGACCTTCATGTAGGTTTATACCAAAAAAAAAAAAAAAAAGAGAGAGAGAGAGAGAGAGAGAGAGATTGTCTTAACACATTCAATCTATAGGTTCTATAACCTTTAAAATAATATTGGGAGGATAGGTGACTACAGAATTCTGTGAATGGGAGTGTCAAACCTCCCACAGAATAAGCCATCTTTTTATTAAGGCTTTTCCTAGAAATAACAAGTCTATGACACTGTTTCATTATACTCGAGGACATGCTATTCAAACCTATTCCCTCTCACTTTTGTCAGTCTTATGATTGCTGTATTTTTTTTTCCCTTTGGCAGCCTTGAATCCTTGCCCAGTCGTTTTAATGATCCCCCTTCTTCACAGACAAAATATTCTCTACTGAAAACGTGTTCTAATCTTCCTTATCTCAATGAAGGATTTCCATTGGCTTATTTCCTTCTCAAATTTATTTTCTTCTCACATTCACTGCCAAATTTCTTGAATTGCTAATCTTCAACTATTACCTCAATGAAAGTGAATCCCAATTTCTTCAGATTTTAACATGTACTTCCAGTTGTCTCCTGGAAAATACTACCTTTGGTCCCTCTGGAACTACAGAGTAAGTAAAGCCAATATCCATCTCATCTTCACCCTCAAGTTCTTTCACTATGTGGTTCTGCACACACTCTGTGTGATGGAACCTCAGAAGGAAACCCCAAGAGATGTGCAGATGTGTTTTTCCTGAAACTCTTGCGTTACAACACCCAGAAAACCCTAACTTAGTGTAACTTAAAAAACATGCTTTTCTAAACTACTGCATATAAACACCAATTACAAGCAGCTGAACGAAATTCCTAACTGCTACACTATTGATTCCAAAATCAAGTATAAAACTAATATCAAGTAAGGTAACTTCTTAATACCAGGCAAACAAAAATAATTAGTAAAGTGAGAGTATATTCTGTTCTACAAAATAGCCCTGGTTGGTGTGGCTCAGTGGATTGAGTGTCAGCCTGTGAACCGAAAGGTCACTCACTGGTTTGATTCCCAGTCAGGACACATGTCTGGGTTGTGGGCAAGGTACCGGCTGGGGGTGTATGAGAGGCAACTGGTCAGTGTGTATCTCTCACACATTGTTGCTTCTTCCTCTCTCTTTCTTCCTCCCTTCTGATCTCTAAAAATAAATAAATCAAATCTTTAAAAAAACAGAACAGTCATGGAGCATACGTTGAGTTTTGTGATAACAAATTAGAAATACAAATGGGAAAGGCTTCCTTTCTAAAAGAATGTATGACTTTTGATGACATCTAAAGAAATCCTGATAGTGTGTATGCCCAATTAAGATTATTCAAGTTTTTTCTCTCTATTGGGAAAAGTGTTGTGGTTGAATGTAATATTTTTATTTAAAAAGTATTAAATATTTTAAACCCATTAAATTTAACCTAAGTGGAAACCTAAGTATTTAATATCCCTCATCCAATATGTGGTCTAACTACAATGAAATTATTTTAATTTTTAAAATTAGTGTTAATTATTTCTCTTTTGAAAGAATGTCATAGACTTAATAAGATATATACTCTTTATGTGAGAACCCCTTTGAATTTCCTAGGAAAATATTATCTCCCTGTCCAATTACATATTTTTTCTTTGTGTATTTTATTGTTTAGTGTTTTTCTTTGTCATCAGTCTGAGGTTGAACCATAAACTCAACGGTGATAGTTTTCTTTAGCTTTGGTTGTTTGGTACATCCATCTACTCAGCTGTGCCCTTGAGCTTTTTTGCCTTTGGCTACATAGTCTCACAGAAATTGACTCTCTTATCTCAAGTCGTACCAGTCTGGGTTTTTATGACATATGCTCTATCTGTAGATTTATCTGTGAATTTTAATTCCTGATATTGTTTTACCTTGCCTGTACAAACTATAGTCATTGCAACAACAAACATCCTCCCTCGATATTATTAATAATACAACTTCAGATAGTTTTTGGCTTTTGTGTCATCATCTAAAAATGAAAAGAAAAAACTCTATGTGTTTGCCACATAAGTCTGTATACTACTTGTTCTAGCACAATCAGGAAATAAGGCTATGGAGGGCAATATCACTTATTTAGTTTCACTGAGGTCGAATAGGAAATAATATAATCTATAACCTCCTCTTGTTGACAAACTAAGCAGTTTCTTGTTGTATCCCTGTATGCATGCCTCCCAGTTAATCCAGTAACATATACTTACTCAGGTAATGCATTTATACAAACTCAGTAGTCTCGCTACATTCTGAGTCTGATTGGGATTTAATCTAAGACAGGGATCATTAAATATTTTCTGTAAGGGGTCAGATAGTAAATATTCCAGACTTTGTAGGCCACGTAATCTCAACAACAATTTAAATCTGCTGTTGCAGGAGGATAGTAGCCATGCACAATAAATAAATAAATGGAGTGTGTTTGTATTTCAATAAGTACAATGGGTGTTGGATCAGGTTTAACTAGTGGACTAATGTCAGGCTTATGACCTAAGAGAAGCTACTGACATGCCATATGCCTTTAATTCAGAAATTTCCACCTGATATGAGCATTGCAATTAATTAAAGTTTCTTCATTGATTGTTAGTTCATTCTTTGACTTGTTTTGAAGTCAAGATAGCTTATTTATCTATATATTTACTATAAATAAATATTGTTCATTCAGCCATTGAGCATTATTGTAATTTTCAAGTTTATATAACAATTTTTTAAATATTTTATTTATTTATATTTAGAGAGAGGGGAAAGGAAGGAGAAAGAGAGAGAGAAACATCAATGTGTGGTTGCCTGTCATGTGTCCCATACTGGGGACGTGGTCACAACCCAGGCATGTGCCCTGATTGGGAATGCGACCCTTTGGTTCATAGGCTGGCACTTAATCCACTGAGCCACACCAACCAGGGCCCAATTCTTTAACATCATAATGTAATCATCAACCCAAACTCATCTGATCCATCAAATTATACAAACCCTTTCTCTTCTCTTATTTAAGTGTGAAAACACTTGAATAGGAGTGTCCAATTAAAAAGTCAAAAAAGTAATTTTTTTTTTATTTAAACAATTTGAACATATATTTTGGTAGGTTTTAATATGAAAGTCTAGTGGTCCTGAGGGAAGATGGGGCAGAAGAGCAGCAGAGCAGAATGGTTAAAAAAATATGGTAAATGATTTGTATGCTACAGGGTGGGACGGGAAGGGGCAAGTGTATGTCCAAGGCACTAAAAATAGGCTTGACTTTGACATCATTTCTCTAAAATTATAATCAAGTGTATAAATTAAATTCATTGAAAAAAATTAAATGAGTGAAGATTAACTGAGGGAGCAAGGAGATGGGCAGGACAGGGGAGAGCAACAGGGAAAAATTGGAACAACTATAATTGAACAATAATAAAAGTAAAAAGAAATATGAAGACAAAAAAATAAATGAAAGTCATAGGGCAGAGAAGGGTGAAAACTACTGTTTATCTGAGAAGATTCTCTGCTTAATGGAACACAAACTAGAGCAGATTCACGGAAAATAGGAAAACTGTCATGCTTATAAACATAATTTGCAAAATTTGCCTCACCTAAACCTCAAGGAAATCACTGAAGATTCACAACTAAGACATAAAACCCACGGGAGACCATTAACAGCTTAACACCTCGCATTTGTGAGTTCAAGTTTATTCCACTTACAAGAAGAATGGATGTGGTTCCATTTGTTTATTTATTTATTTTATCTTGTTTCCCTTGCCTGGGGAGATATATCTGATAAAAACTTGCTATGAGCAATGTCCAAGATTTTGCTGCCTGTGTTTTCTTCTAGGATTTTTGTGGTTTCATGTCTAACACTTAAATTCTTGATCCATTTTGAATTTATTCTTATGTGTGGTATAAGAAGGTGGCCTGTTTCACTTTTCTATATGTATCTGTCCAATTTTCCCAACACCATTTACTGAATAAACTATTTTTAGCCTGCTGTATGTGCTGGCTTCCTATGTTGAATATTAATTGACTCTTTTTAAAGGTAAGAGTATATTTCTGGGCTCTCTGTTCTGTTCCACTGATCTATCTGTCTGTTTCTATGCCAGTGCCATGCTGTTTTGATTACTATAGACTTACATTATAGTTTGATATTAGGTAGTGTGATACCTTCAGCTTTGTTCTTCTTTCTCAGAATCATTGTTGCTATGTGGGGCCTTTTGTGGTTCCCTGAAAATTTCTGAAATATTTGTTCTAATTCTGTGAAATATGTCATTGGAATCTTGACAGGAATTGTGTTGAATCTATAGATTGCTTTGGGTAGTATGGACATTTTAATGATGTTAATCCTTCCTATCCATGAGCACAGTATATGCTTCCACTTATTTGTATTTTCTATTTTTTTCTTCAGTGTCTTATAAATTTCCTAGTACAGGTCTTTTACATCCTTGATTAGATTTAATCCTAGGTATTTTATTCTCTTTGAAGCAATTGTGAATGGGATTGTTTTCTAGATTTCCCTTTCTGTTAGTTCATTATTGGTATCAAATCGTTAATAAAATAAAAAGACAACTCACAGAACATGAGAACATATTCACTGATAAATCTGATAAGAAGTTAATATCTAACCTCTAAAATAGTACAATTTACAAGGTACTTACAAAACTCAACACCAACCAGACCCCCAAACAATCCAATTAAGAAATAAGCAAAGGACCTGAAAGACACTTTTCCAAAGTGGACATACAGATGGCCAATAGACATATGAAAAGATGCTCAACATCACTAATGACCAGAGAAATGCAAATCAAAACCACACCAAGATACCACCTCACACCATCTGTCAGAATGGCTCTCACCAATAAATCAATGAACAACAAGTGCTAGTGAGGATGTGGAGAAAGGGGAACCCTTTTGCACTGTTGTTGGGAATGCGGACTGGTGCAGCCACTGTGGAAAGCAGTGTGGAGATACCTCAAAAAATTAAAAGGAATTGACCTTTTGACCTGGTGATCCCACTTCTGGAAATCTATTCAAAGGAACCCAAAACACTAATTCAAAAGAACACAGCACCCCTATGTTCACTACAGGGTTATTTACAATCACCAAAATATGAAAGCAGCCCAGCTGCCCATCAATAGATGAGTGGATAAAACAAGTATGGGGCATTTACACAGTGGAATATGACCTAGCCATAGAAAAGAAATTTTTACCCTTTGAGACAGTATGGATGGACCTTTACTAAGAGAATATTCTGCTAAGTGAAATAAGCCAGTCAGAGAAAGAAAAATAACATATGATTTCACTCATATGTGGAATCTAATGAACAAACTGAACTAACAAGGAACATGGGGACAGACTAATAGATGGTAAGCAGGATGACAGCTAGCAGGGGTGGGGATGTGAAGGGGTGGAGGGATTGAGCAAGAAAGAAAAAGGAGTCCTGGACATGGACAACAGTGTGGCGATTGCTGGGTGGAAGGGGAATAAAGGCACTAAAAGATAATGTAAAAAAATACAATAAAGATTTAAAAAAGAATGGAGTAGAAATCCTTTTATTTTCATTATACATTAAATGTAGAAGTGTGAATTGTATAATATCAGTTAAGAATAAAATGCAAATATGAAGTAGATGATGTGGTTATTTGGTCAGGTTCTCCTTTGGATCAAAGATAATGATTTTCACATGACTTACTAACATCTTTTCTAACACCATAAATAATCAAAAAGAGAAAACTAGAATTGGCATTGAGATACAATTATTACATTTGTAAATGATAAAAAAATCACATGTTAGCTTTGCAGTAGAAATAGAGAAATCTTCAGAAGCTAGTCTGATACAATGGTCAGCAAGTTTGACCTTATAAATGGGTATTTGTGCATACTGAAATGAGCAGGATGCATGAAGCTTTACTTCTACCTACAGAAGTTGGGAAAACAATTTCCAGCCATGAAAAAATATATAAATGCAAATATCACTTCAATAATGTTACAATATGGTAAAGTCTATTATTTTTATTATGTGACAGAAATCTTATTTTATCAAGCATAAAAAAGAAACATTTATATACTCATAGGATCCAACAAAGTATAAACAACAACAACATAAATATTGTGGAATGAAACAAAATGCAACTGGACTTAAGGATGAGTTAGAATTGGGGTCCTCAAAACTGTTAGGTCATTATTTATCTGTGATGGCTGCATTCTATTTCAACACATATAAGCTTTCTCTATATTGAAGGATTAACATACAGTTTTAATAATATACCTGACATTTATTTTTTTTCTTCCTTGTTGACAGTCCTGGTTTTGATAATGTGTATGTTCTCTTTGGCATGGTCATGAATGTAAGGAGAAACTCCTTTATTCTCAACTCTTTATAGCCACCACTAGAAAGTTAATTTCTGATTGGCCTTAAGCCAACTATATTTGTATTAACTGCCTTTACTGTAGTTAGTTTAGGCATAGAATTAAGATATAATTTTGGCTAATGGGATGAAAAATTGTCTAGGTGTTTCTAAAAAAGTTTTTCTTGTCTTTAAAATTTAACACACTGGGGAACATGATACATTTATATTTTTGAAGGGCATAGTTTCTGGATAAGGTGCCCTGAACTGGCATAGTTTTTTTACTGCAAGCCCAAAGATGAAGCCAATCTCAAGAGTAATAGAACAAGATAATGGAAACCATTATGATGATATGATTGAATTACTAAATTAATATACCTTGTAGCTGCACTGTTCTGAACTGCTGTAAAGTATAACAATGTATTTCATTGTTATTTAAATAATTTGAATCGAATTTTGTGCTATCAGCTGAAAACTTCCTAAATGATTTTGGGAAAAATATTGTCATTGGCAGAGTTTAGGATATAACTTTTGCCACTGGAGAAAGACTAAATGACAGAATATCTAGTCCCAAGTTCAAAAGTCCTGATGTAGCCCTGGCCTGGTAGCTCAGGTGGTTGAAGTATCATCCCTTACACCAAAAGGTTATGAGTTCATCCCCCATCAGGGCACATACTTGGGCTCCAGGTTCTATCTGGTTGGGACGCAGTTTAGGAGGCAACGAGTTGATGTTTCTCTCTCATATCAATTTCTCTCTCCCTCTCTCTTTCAAATCAATAAACATATCCTCAGATGAGGACTAAAATGTAGATAAAAAATTCTGAGTCAATTCTCTGTAGTTTTCTTGTTGAGTAAAATCAAGTGAGAACATGGAATTCTGTGGGGCAACCAAGTATGTGGAGCTGGATAAAAGCAATTCCAAGCAGAGATTCCAAGTAATTCCAAGTAATATTTTTAAAGGAAGAGGAGAAAAATCTTCTATATGAAGTGAAAACAGTAATGTGTGTTGAAAAGTGAGAAATGATCAATGTTTAAAGTAAGGTGTTTAAGTTGTAAAAGAGAAAGACATGAGTGTTAACTTGCATAATTCCAATGGGTTAAATTAGTAATTTTTTTTTTTTTTACCAAATTGTAGATGTCTGCTAGATTTTATGGAGAAAGAGCTAACTAGAAAACAACCACAGAAATAAGGGGAGGAAAACCAATATTAGTTCTCTTACAAATAAAGTTTTGAAGTCTCAAGTTGGACTACTAATTACCCAAGTAATTATACTTCCACATTATGTTAATGATACCATATTTTAAGTGCAAATTAAATAAGCAGTAATTGGAGGAGGGTGTACAGGATTTTAAACAGTTCTTCTTTGGGGGAATAGCTAATGCATACGTTTTAAGGGTCAGTGCCTCAGAGAAACAGTGATGTTATGAAAGTATATTATTTGAACTTGCTACAAAGGGTAAAACCTGTGTTTAGGAGAGAGTGTCTAGGTCTGGTAAACTGCTGATTCTCCCACAGTTGGTGTGTAACAATTGTTATGGATTTTGTATTTCCCAAAAAAGTACGTTGAATCCCTAACCCCATAACTCAGAACGTGACTTTATATGGAAACAAGGTCTTTAGAAAAATTAAATAAAATCATTAGTGTGAGCCCTAATTTAACATAAATGAAGTTCTTATGAAAAGGAAAATTTGGACACAGACAACCATGCACACAAGGAGAATGTCTTGTAAGTAGGAAGGTACAAATCACTGTGATTTGTCTATAGTCAAAGAACATCAGCAATTTTCAGCAAATTGCCATAAGCTGCAAGAGAGGCATGGAGTGGATTCTCCCTCACAGTCATCAGAAAGAACCAACGCTGCCAACACCTGAATCTGGGGTTTCAGCCACCCAGTTTGTGGTACATTTTTACTACAATCCTGGCAAATTAATAGATGTATTGGGTTGGCCAAAAAGCTTGTGTAGTTTTTCCATATGATGGCTATGGTAGCACTTAGTTGCCTTTAACTTCATTTGAAACAATTATATTAGATTGTATTGTGACAGCTGTAATATCAGTGTGCATTTAAAAAATTATTGAAATTGGTGTATTTTTGTATAGCCATTTTAATATTGAAGATGGAAGAACATAACATTTTTGACATATTATGTTTTATTATTTCAAGAAAGGCAAAAATGCAACTGAAAAGCAACATGCAGCATATGGAGAAGGTACTGTGACAGATCAAATGAGTCAAAAGTGGTTTGCAAAATTTCTTGGTACTATTGACATTTTGACCAAATAATTCTTTGCTGTGGAGCTGTCATACACTTTGAAAGATGTTTAGCAGCAACCCTGGCCTTTACCCACCAGAAACCAGTAGCAGGAGATAACCAACATACTCAAAATATCCAAATCAATAAAGTTATTAGTGAAAATGAAAAATGTGTCTTTTATTTTATGGAAAAAATGTAACAGACTTTTTGGCCAACTCAATAGGTGCACATCAGTGTTATTTTACCTGTTCTATCTATTAATATCATTGCCTGAAAAGATCAATGAATAGGGAAGAAACTGATGCTAGCCCTCCTGTGCCCTGTTAACACAACCTTGATTGGAGATTGCTTTTCGTGTCCTTTACTTCATGAATAGAATTGGGAGCCCACACACTTGTAGTTTTACTTTTAGTTGTTGGTACTTCTTTGACATTGAATAAATCCCTTAAAATCCTGTGTATTGGTTTTCCTGTTTATAAATAATAAATTATAAGGATAAAATGATTCTTAATGTAGGGAGTATGTCAGGATAACCTGGGTCATTTTTTAAAAGTACAAATGCTTAGGCCTCAGCTTTCAAGAATATGTCAATAGTTGGAAACTAACCATCATATTTTTTAAAGGGCCTAGAATTAAATTTAATTTCAACCCTTCAGTGATGACCATGGGATTTGATATAAAAAATGCTTGGAGCTCTGATTTATTTTATTCTATGGATGCACTTCTCTGTCACGAATGATATAAACAGTGCTAAGAGCTAGAGAAGTTTAGAAAAAAAACTTCACTTATTTACCTATAATAAATATTTAAGTGAAGAGGAATTGTAAACAGCTCTATACAGAAGAACATAGATCTGGTAAATGTGACCTAGAAAGCTATAATCTCAGTTTGTAGCAGTAGCTGAAATTCATAATTCTTATATTTCATAATATTTTTTCCATAATCTACTAGCAAAAGGATGCTTGTTATTCTGTGACAGGGACCACCTAATGTGACATTGACATTTTCTTCTAATTGCCCTAATTTCTTGTACAGTCATATATTAAAAGCAGCAAGTTTATTAAAATCTTAGCTTGACAAATATCTTATAAATTCTTTCTTTAAATGCTGAGGGCTACAAAATGAAATTTAGTACATACGAGCTCCTAGAAGCTATTTACCACTTTAACATTTAACAAGCCATACATTAACATTTAAAAAGTCATAAAAATTTACATCTATAGGTGATTTTACTTAATGGGTTAGCAACTGCATTCTATGCAATGCAAGGGGAACAGCACTAATAAAAACTATACTAACTCAGTAAAAGTAATTTATACAGCTAGTGCTTCGTTGATGATCACAGGGCAAATAATGGGTTATATGTGATGGTTTTTATCTGTCTCTAATGAAAGATTCTTACCACATTGCCCCAATAATTAGAAGTGGCGTCCTGCTTGAAGAAAAAAGGCAGGAGCAGAGTGACCTTTCAAAGTCCCTTTGAAAGGACCATGGTACACTTTAAAGCAACTTCTAGTAAATGGTACAGTAAGTAAGCCACAGAAGTGAGGGGTGAAACCATATCAAGTTGAAATAATTGGGACAAAGTTATTTTTTTAGACTCTTCATATCTTCTCTTGAAATATAAGATAAACATGTCAACAATTATTTAGTGACAAGAGTACATAGATGAGAACAAAATCCTTTAATGAATAAGGTAGTGAGAATAAAGCAAAACAGTCCTGCACAATTTACATTCTTCTGTTCATTTTGAAATTGAAATGTACCCTGGAAGACATAGTAATGTAGAATAATATTTAACTGTAAATTTCAGCACATAGCATCCTAGCATAAAACTTCCATTTCCAGTGTGTGAGAATTTTGAGTCCTTTCTGTGGGGACTAATTAACAAAAGAAAAAAATAGAATTTGAAATAAAAAATGGAGATAAAGCAGATGCCAGTAATGCAGTGATTTTTTTTTAATAATAAAAGTTTAGGAAAGAAGGAAAAATTATAAGAAGAAAATATTCTTGAGTTTAGCTGTGTTCTTTGGTGCTGAAAGATAACTAGGAAGATAGAAATCAATAACTGATAAGTCCTACAATCAGAAAGGCATTAAACCCTGAGTGGCAAACCAGACCCAGGGAAAAAAGTTTTTTAAAAAAAATTATTATCTACAATAAGATATATTTGTAAGAGCCTCCTTGATATAGCAGTGGATTGAGTATCAAACATCAACTACTAAGGTTTGGTGAATAGAAATCATTAATACAAAAATTATTAATTTGAAATGCAAAAATTGCCTCGATGTTTTATTTGTTGATCTTTCTATTACTATTTTTATACTTTAATATATTAAGACAATATGTATTAATGGTTCTTATAGGTTTTCTCTCAGCATGAGTCCCCAAAGTATCTTTTTTTTCCATAAAAAGTATTTCATCACTTGAATAGAAATAGTTTTATTATGTTACCAGATCATGATAAAAGTAATCAGTGCTCTTTGTAAACCATTCAGAAATAAACTGTAACTCTTGTATATTGCTTATGGAAATGCAAAAGGGTACAGCTACTTTGAAAAGCATATTTTATTTTTTTAAATAAAATACCATATATGCTGATTATATAATCTTGACATTCTACCCTTAGGTATTTATTGAAAACTCATATTGAAACTTGCCTACACAAAAACCTGTATGTGACTATCTATTGCAGTTTTATTTATAATACCCTCAAGCTGGAAAGAACCCAAATATCCATTCACTATTCAGAAAATAAACAAGTTTTTTTTATTTGTCTACTGTGCAAGTTGTGATATAGCCATATAATGGAATATTAATCAGCAATAAAAGGGGATAAATTACTTATACATGCAAAAATTTGAATGAACCTCAAAAGCATTATTTTAAGTGAAAGAAACCAAATACAAAAGCTTATGTACTCTGATTCATTTAAGTGGCATTTAGGAAAAGGCAATGTATAAGTGAAATCCTTCATTATACCCTAATACTTTATATTTTTAATTAAAATGTATAGTACAAATGCAGTATAAAATCAAAATCATTTTAACAGAGTTGTATTTTATAGATGTACAAAATTTGCTTATTTAAGCAATCTATTAACATATTTAATTTGCTTCCAAGTTTTGTAACCATGAATAAATTTTCTCATGTATACATGTTTATATTATATGTACCCTATATACTTATCTGGTAGTTTCCTTAGAATAAATTCCTACACATTTACTTCTGGAATATGGTCTAGACATATTAAAATTTTTGATGCAATGTGGCAAATTTTTCTTCACAAAGATTGTACAAAATTACACTTTCATGAATAATATCCAAACCTGTTCATTTCTATACCTCCCTCAGGCAACATTTTTGAATATTATCATTCACATCTTTTAAAAGATAGTATGTTCCTCAACCATTAATTCTACAATGATCAACAAAAACATTTGTGAAAACGGTCTTAACTATATGTCTAAAGAATTCACTATTCCATGAAAAGTAACATTATTTATTTCACTTCTGGAGTTAGATGTTTAAGATTGGAAAAATGGTTTCCTTATGTTTTTTATGAATATATTTAAATATTCAAATTAAAAATATTTATTTGATTGCTTCAACCCAGTTAATTTTCACATTCATTTTCCATGCTCTTTGTGTTGCCCTCCATGAACTTCATCTCCTGGGCTGCCTTACCGACTGCTTTCCACATGGAATTGGATAATGGGGGACAGAGATGTCCTGAGACAAGAAGATGGAGTTCAGAGTACCTATCCTCTCAACTCTGGCTATCAGGTCACAGTTTGAGCAAAAGATGCTTTCCCTAACCATTGGTCCTTCTTTTGGATGGCTTTTCTTCCAAGGTTATAGCTTTTACCGACTTCTTAGCTACACCACCCTCTTCAGGTCTAACAGTGTTAACCTTTGCAATTCTTCTTGGGTGTCTTAACCCAGGCTTAATCTCTTCCAAAAGTCTTTTTATTAAAATTATGTTCACTTAATGATTCAATTCTTCTTTTTGTTTTCTGCTAGGACTCTAAGTGATACTGGGACAAAACACAAGGCAATAGGATATTTAGGGCTTAAATAATTAATTCCATACTAGGCCATAAAAAAATCAGAGAGTATTTAGGAAAAGAAATTGTATCAGATCAATAATCAGGTTATTTGTTTTTCAGGTTCATATCCCTTGGAGTTATTTATGCAATAGTAAACATGTAAACAGAATGGAGAAAATTCATAGGAAATAAATCTAATAAAATTACACAGATTTTGAAACAATAACATTTAGGGAAGAATGCAATATGATTACATTGGGATAAAAAATTGTTAATATAGAGTGCTATCTTTATAAGTTTGCCTGTCTTAGTAAATAAATATATAGAATGCCCAGTCATATTTGAATTTCAAATAAGCAATGAATTATTTGTAGTATGTTTATATAAAAAGAAAATTTAACTGAGCATTCTGTATTTCACCTGGCAACCCTATCCTTGTGCATAATTCATTAACACAGTCTACCACTTGACAAAATCTCCCATGATTTGTCTACTATACAATCAATAATGTGTGGGTAATGAAGTGACAGGTGAAGTTGAGTAGATGAAGAGCTAGAATCTAGGGCACCAGTGTCTAAGCAGAGTCATGAGAGGGGGTAAGTCAACTAAACACAATATTACAATCAGAGTTATCCACTGGTTGACAGAGAAGGAGAGAGAGAGAGGCTGTACATATAAGGTCACCACTATGAGTTTGGGAGATCAGTATAGTGAGAGTGGTTTCAGAATAAATTTTAACATACAAGAAAGAAAAAGTGTGACAGTTAACCATATAACCAGAGATCTGTAACAAGAAAACCAGGTAGTGAAAACTGTGACCTGAGAATATGAAACAGTGTGAAAAAAAAACAATCTAGACCAGTCAAGAGGGTGGTTACAAACAAAAGAAACCATCAAAAATGTGAAATAAAAGTAATATTTGCCTGTGAGTAAGGACAACTGATATTTTTTCTAGCCTGGACTTGACAAAACCACAATCTTTTCAGGATCCATCACTTTATAAAATAAATGTTTAAATATATTTATATATATATATATAAATGTTTAATTATATATATAATTAATGTGTGTATATTTATATATATAAATGTTTAATTATATATAATTAATGTGTGTGTATATTTATATATATAAATGTTTAATTATATATATAATTAATGTGTGTGTATACATGTACATATCTATATTATATATCTTTTATTGCAGTCCTAAAATCCTATGCTTTATACATCAGGATTCTAATTGGAGCCTAAGAACATAATGGAAGAAGTTTATCCAGATAATAAACCAAACTAAGAAAACTGTTGTTATCAGAGTGAGATATAAGAGGGTAGGCTTAAACAATACTAAAACAGATTAACATCAGATGTTGACCCTGGAATAGGGTTCTTGGTTGTCCACTCTTAACTTCATTGTAAGCGTTCTTCCCAGAGTGGGCAGTCTATCAAGGGAAGGTTATGCTT
Organism: Mormoops blainvillei; assembly: GCA_004026545.1. Lineage (NCBI taxonomy): Eukaryota > Metazoa > Chordata > Mammalia > Chiroptera > Mormoopidae > Mormoops > Mormoops blainvillei. The sequence goes on from PVJD01005059.1 coordinate 44,117, forward strand.
CTTTGTGCAAGAAGACAGGTTTCTAAACTGCCCAGGTTGGTAATTGCGGCACAAGGCACAAGTAGAGTGATAAACCGGGTGAAGGAATTCTATTAATTTAACCACATAGAAGTGGAAAATAGAAAACAGTAACATGATTTAGTTGTTATAATATTAAAAACTCATGATAAATAAAACCCTGGAGAACATTAGAAATGCTGTCTGATTGGAAGAAAAAAGGAAAGGAAATGTCTCCATTCTCTCTATTCTTCTTCCTCATATTACATCATGTTTTGACTGAGACTTTTCAAGGGGTAAAAAGGAGACTTAAATTACACCACAGACCAGGTGGTAAAATGTGTTCAGAAGAAAATGTAAGCAAACGACCCTGTGTATTGCAAGAATACTTTCAATATAATAAAGGACAATAAAGCCATAACAAGAATACATCCAATTTTCTTTACACAGATAAGTAAAGGAATTAATTGACTTATTCCACAAAAAAGAAAAGGTAAGGAGAAATGCAGTATGTTGCAATGACAAGAGGAAAGTGGAGCTGGGCCTATTGCTAGAGGTGCAGCAATTGCAGGAGGAGTTATAAAGTTTAAGCCAAAAAGAGAAAGTATCACCCTCATCAAAAGAACAACAGATAAGAGATCCCCAGAAATACAGGTGTGAGTCACATATAAAAAAAATCTTAAAACAACTCACAAAAGTGTGATTAAACTTTAAATATCTGATATGTTCAGAGAAAGGATAAACTAGCTCATGACAGTATCAGAAAAGTGGGAACCCTCATATGCCATTTTCTCCTGTATCTCTTTGTCCTCCAAATATGAAAAGGCCAGATATTAAATGTAGAGAGATAATGAGGAGTCAATGTCTATGGAAAAAGAGGAGACAGCTAATCAAACTTCACATTTAGACTTTGGAGTTCCCATGTACAGTAGAATTAAATGTGGGAGGAGACTGACACAACAGCAATGTTAAATCAAATATGAAGATTTCAAGCAACAGTGCTTCCCATTTTAATTTCTGAATTGGCTATTTTGAAACTTCAAATAGGATTTCATTTTTAAATCTTAGAGAGGCTATGAAAGTCATGGAGCTCACCTAGATTTTTATTCTGTACAAGAGAAGAACCAGCTATTCACAGTCCATTTTGAAGAACAATGGAAAACAAAAACAGAATTTCCTCATAAATACATTCTGTAAATCTTAATTTCAGTATCAGTTAGATTAAAAATAAAATCATTTTTGAATAGGAAATCAAGTCAGTATTTTTGTTATGTTTACTTCAATTTGGATCTTTGTACCTCCTGAGATTTATAGCACACTGAAGGGGTTAATTGAAAAAATATTGGTGGTAAAGTTTATTGACACTTCTGGTTTACACTTCTGCACATAAGGAGATTGGAAGTTGTCACACCGTCTTAACAAAAGCAAAAAGCTAAATCAACTGAAAAATCAACAACTCCTCTTGGATCCACTAAAAGGGAGAGAGCACAGGGCAAACGGTCGCTCCTGAGATTGGAGAGACAGACAGGCAAATCCAGGGAGTTTCAGCTTTGCAAACAGAGGCTCATGAACAGAAATTGCTGATGGATGGGAACCAGTGCCAGGGCAGGAAAATTGAAATTCTAATCAAATTTCTGGATGAGAAGGGTGGGCAAGTTTGTGAGTTAAAAATTCCAGGGATATTCCCTGACTGGTATGGCTCATTGGGTTGGGCATCATCCTGTAAAGAAAAGGGTCATCAGTTCTATGCGTGGTCAGGACACATGTCTAGGTTGCAGGCCAGGTCCCCAGTTAGGAGCAGCAGGAGGCAACTGATCAAGGTTTCTCTCACACATCAATGTTTCTCTCTGAACATAAATTAATAGAATCTTTAAAAAAATGGCAGGTATACCCAATCATATGAAGACCACCACATTATTATGGGATTTACCTTCAGGAGCCTCACCAGGTTCTCATAGTAAATATTGGAAAAAAGTCCCCTTGAGCTTCTAGCAGGGAAAAGGAAAAGAAATCATTTTGAAATATTCCAGTGTACTCTGTTCTTAACAAGCCTGCCCTGAAGGGTAACTAGTTAGTCTAAGTCTAATTTGCATGAAGTATTATCAGGGCCTAACTGACCTGGAGAAGGAGGGTTCTGGCCTTCCATGTAGGAGAAAGGAAATACTCAATTCCAGTCCACTCTGGCCATTTTGCTCAGCTAAAAGGGGAAAAAAATCCTGAGTAATACATTACAGAGTGCAGTTTATAGTCCATAGGCATAGGTTCACTAAAAGACTGAGACCTAATCATAGGAGTAGAGAATGCTTTTCCTCCCCCTGTGCCTCACCACCATGTTACCTATGATGTGTAATAATATGTGTGTGAAGAGAGCAAGTTTCAGAGATACCAGGGATGTTGGAATTATCAGGTAATTAATTTTAAAAAACAATGATTAATATGCTAAAGGTTTCTAATGGATCGAGTAGACACCATGCAAAACCAGACTGGCAATGTAAGTAGAGAACTGGAAATCCTAAGAAAGAATCAAAATGAAATGCTGGAGATTAAAAAAAAACACAAACAAACACAACACTGTAACAGAAATAGAGAATACCTTTGATGGGCTTATTTGTAGACTAGACATTGCTGATAAGAAAATCTCTGAGATCCTTAAAAAACAAAAAGCAAATAGAACAAAAGCTAGGGGAAAAAAATCAAACAAAAAGAACAGATAATCCAAAGACTGTTTGATGAATGCAAAAGGTGTAACATAGGAATAATGACAATATCACTATGAGAAGAAAGAGAAAAAGGAACAGTAATCACTGATAATTTTCTTAAATTAATGTTAAAGTAAATTAATGATAATTTCCCTGGTTTAAAAACAAATCCAGGAAGCTCAGAAAACACCAAGTAATATAAATTCCCAAATAACTACTCTTAGGCATATCATCTTGAAACTACAAAAAATCAGAAAAATAAAAATCCTGAAAGAAGCCACAGAGGGAAAAGAACATCTTACCTATAGAGAAACAAAGATAAGAATTATATTTGACTTCTTCTTAGAAACCATGCAAGCAAGAAGAGACTAGAGTGAACTATTTAAAGTACTAAAAGAAAAAAAACCTCACCAACCTAGAAATTTGTATCCAGCAAATTGATCCTTCAAAAGTGAAGGAAAAATGGACTCATAGATAAGCAAATACTGAGGAAATGTGTTGCCAGTGTACCTGCCTTGCAAAAAAATGTGAAAAGTAGTTCTTCAGAGACAAGGAAGAAATAGATCAGAAGCTTGGATCTACATAAAGTGTGAGGCCTGTCCAAAATGTATCCAGCCATACAATATTAAAAATAGAGACATCTATTGAAGAAGATACAAGATACAAGAAACATTGTACAAAGGACAATGATGCCTCAGTCCCTTTCAAAGTAGGCACCTTTGGGACCCCACATAGTTCTCCCAATTGCCATTAGCTGCTCCATTGTATTTTCGCGAATCTCATCAATCATCTGAAATCTCTTCCCCTTCCAAGGTGATTTTAGTTTTGGAAAAAAACAGAAGTCATAGGGTGCCAAATATGGGCTGTAGGGGGACTAAGCCACCTGGGTGATTTGATGTTTCACCAAAAACTCTGCACAAGACATGGTGCATGAGCAGGCATGTTGTCATGATGAAGCTGCCAATGACCAGTTGCCTATATCTGTGACCTTCTGAACTATCACAATAGTTTTCTTGGAGGAATGTTCAAGTTTAATGCAAAATTTGATACAGATTTGTTGCTCTCCTCATTCAGTCATTCTGAATGTGATGCCCACACAGTACACATGCTCATTCAAAGCTGTCTACCACCCCCACTGACTGGTAGAGTGAAGTTGTCATTGTTCATGCATGCACATTCCGGTCTGCTCTCCTTAGCTGCCAGGTTACATAGATGTCATGCAAACTATTCTCATTGTATTAACAAGGACTAGACTTTTTAGAATTAGTGAAGTAAAATATTTTTTTCTTTTTCTTATTTGATTTAACAGATATTCATCTATTTAAAATAATAATAGTAACAATGTGTCAAGTCATTGCAGCTTATGGGTAAGTGAGACAGCAATATTATAGGGGATGAGAAGGAGAATAGACAGTACTCTTACAAATTAGGGACACTACCCCTGAAGCAGTATGACATTGGGGATTAAAGGGGGAAATTGAGATGCTCACTACTCAGGAAGCCATATAGAGTTATTTAAAGGGGCATTTAGGTTAGTTGCAAACTTGAACAAAACATTTCTTTTTTTTTAAAGACTTAAATTTATACCCTAAGGGAGAGAAAATGGAATCATGCATATTTAAAATTAGAACCAAGGAACAAAGAGTGAAACACAAACCAAAAATAAAAGAAGAAAAAAGAAGCAAACAAGGACAACAAATACACAACCTATTTGTTAAGTATTACAAAACATAGACTCACTCAGATTTGTGCATAAAGTCTTATAGCAGTTTTATTGATAATAGTCTAAGGCTGGGAATAACCAAATTTTTATCAATAAGAGAATAGAAAACAAGTTATATATTCATAAAATAGAACACTACTACTTATCAGTAAAAAGGAACAAATTACAACAGCATGAATGAATCTCAAAAAATAGTATTTTGACAGCAAAAGGAGATACAAAATATATCATACTGTATGGTTCCATTTATATGAAATTTTAATACTAGTACAATTAATCTATATTATGTAAAATCTCTGAAGTAGTGGGCTGCATGGATTATTTAGAAAAAAGCATAATAATACTTTGGTAAGAATAAGATTGGTAGGGGTGTATTATATGGGAAAATGTAGGTACTAAAACTCATGGAATAGCACACTTAAGATTTATGAATATACTTATGTAAATTTACCCCAAGGAAAGAAGCAACTGGAAACAAACACTGAACTCTAGTTAGGAGGTTTCTGAAAAATGATTTTATTGGTTCATTGGGCTGAAAAATATCTTCAGTAGAATTTATTTTAGGGAAGGTCTTATACAGTAGGAATACAATATTATGAAGAACCTTGGTTTTTCTGTCTTTCCACAACATTCTCTGGTATTAGCTTCATTCTTGGGTTTTTTGGGGTGGTCCACTGGCAATATCAGGTTACTTTCTATATATCAAAATAAATACATTCACTGGAGACAGTATATTTTATGCTACCTAACTGGAAGGAAAGAGGGGAAAAAGAGAAGCTTCTGTTTCATAAAATTCTCAGGAAATACCATTTTGCATCTTATTTGGCCCAATCTGTTATGCCTATCTTTGGAAATGGGAATAGGGTCAATAAGAATAATTTTAAAAATAAGTAAGTATTAGGGATGTTCCTCAAAGAAAATCTAGGACCTAATCTCAGAAGGGTGGGAAGTGAGTACTAAAAGAAGAAATGCTGTTGCTAAAAGAAATTAATTTACTGCTTTTCATGCTAAATACAGAACATCGGTTTTAAATGTTAACAAGTCCAGCACTTTAATCACTGTTTGAACATAAGTAAATTGTAACTTATAATTCTAGTAACATCGTCACTTAATTAGGTTGTAAATAGCGGACTCATTTTGAGAATTACAAGGCAGGTGGGCAGCAAACAAGAAACAATTAAATTATCTTAATTACTCTATATGTTGGTAATGAATTAATAATATGATGATTATCAGGTCAAGCCACATTCATCTTTCATTTTTCCAAGTAGGTACATTTAATTCTTAAAATAACTGAGAGAGGTTAAATCAGACCAAAGTTAAAATGATTTATGAATGTAAAAATATGTGATACTTATGAGTATCACATATTCAGTCATGAGACCAATGCTGAATCACACCACTTAACATCATTATCTTGCCTCCAAAGCATTCAGGTTAGATATACACAAATCAAATTATACAAAGATCAAATAGCTACCAGTCCAGCAAATATGATTTATTTTATTTTTTGATATAACTTCCATCATCATAAGCAATACTCTTGCTACATTTCCTAAGGCATTTGAAGAATACTAAAATCATTATTTATTCATATTGTAATGTAAGAGAAGACCTTTGAAACAGCAGATATTTTCTATGAAATAGGATTTTCTATGACAAATTTGAAAATCATTGTATTCTAGACCACATCAACATATAAATTCTAAATCGACTAATGAGGCAAATTATTGGGCTTAAAAGTGGAAGTTGAAGCAAAGTTGTTGGAATAGTTTATTGGACAGCAGAATAAAGGTATATTTTTATGAACCAGAAACTAAATTTTTAAAAAAATCAAAATGACTTTTATAAAAAAGAAAAAAAAACACAAACACATAACCAACTGTTTTATAATATAACGCTAATTTCCTAGTTAATTTTCAAGTTGAGCAATTAGTTTTTTTTAAAAAACACTAAATAGTCTCAAAATGACTATAAATTACTTGCAATCCCTGTTATCAGCTATTCTAATAAAAGCTGAATATAACTTCATATTCTGTGGAAAACACTGATGTCACTTAATTGTAAACTCCATTTGACCCTCTCTTGTTTCACAGCTCCTCAGTGGAAAAATATACAAATGGCCACATAAATGCCCTTTGTTCCTTCTTCCAAGTTCTCCTGGTTCTGCATTTATATTCCTTACTATGATTATTCTATTACCAGCACACTTGTATTTGGAAAATAAAAGAAAAATATCTACAGATTCTATACTGGGACATATATGGCTGTCTCTCCAGCATCCATTCTCTGCTTCCTTCTAAGAAGCATCCACATTTCCAATCTTCCTGGCCACCATATTCATCATTCAGGGGTGGAAACATTAGGTAAGTTCTGACAATCAGAATCAAAGGAACTTAATTCTGTGTACAGGTGCATATGTGGTGGTGTGTGTCTGTGTGTATATCTGTGTGGTATTATACCACACAAGAGAGGCTGATTTAACAGCAGGTGAACTGGGCATGCTCCATGGGTCCTGACTTCTGAAGGGCCCCGCATAACCCCAGCTTTACACTTTTTTCTAATGACACCAAGTTTGGTTTCATATGTGCAATACATATATTCAAATTTTATTGGAAATAAAAGATTAATAGTACATAATATTTTTTATTTATTTAAAAATATGGTTAACATTTATTTTTATTTTCCCTGTCTCTCTCTTCTTTTTAAGGGACCCAATATTTTTTTCTGTGCCTGGGGTCTCAACCGATCTTAATCCACCTTAGTTTAAGGATTGTGAATCTCTTCCTATAGGATGGGAGAGTGTCTTAGTTCATTAAGACTACTGTAACAAAATACCACAGGATGGGTAGCTTATTACCAACAGAAACTTATTTCTCATAGATCTGGAAACCAAAAGTCCAAGATCATGGTTGCGTGATGGCCTTCTTCTGAGTTGCAGACCATTGTGTCATTACATGCCAGAAGAACTAAAGAGTTCTGTAGAATCTCTTTTATAACAGTGATTAATGAAGACTCCACACTCTTAACTAATCAACTCCCAACATCCCCTACCTATGATCATCACCTTTGGGATTTAGAATTTCAACATATGAATTTTGGGGGACACAAACATTACAGACCAAAACAGGAAACTGTACAAATTTCTGACAGATAATATGAAAGTCAAAGAGGAATTTCTGAAGGTAGGGAAAATTTTAAGAAGTTAAGGAAGTGACAGTAGGTCTTGGATATATCAATTGTTGGGGAAATATAACCAAGAGATTAAATTTATACCTGGACTTTGGGAGTAAACAGGCCAATTAAATTTCTTTCTCCATGCCTTTTTGGCTTACCAAGGTCGAATTAGAGTTTCTGTCACTTGTAAGTAACTGAATTTTATACATGTTTTCACAAAATGTTTTGTTATTTTATAGTTCATTTTTGTCTGTTCTACTGCAGTTCATTTTAACCACAAAAAAGTCCAGTGTTCATGAATCTTATGCCTAACAACTGTTTAAATTTGGAAATAAATGTTCTCATGCAAGGTGTTTAATTTTCTTGTTAGAATATCCTAGTTGAAAATATAGAAAACTATATGTGGCAGGAGTCCTATGAATAGTTCCATTCAAAACCCTCTTTATACTGTTTTCAGAGGTGTTCTCAGAAACAAAGAAAAGTAAATTATGCAGGATTACTTTTTATGGCGTTAAGACACCCATGCCCTACTAATCCTGTCAGAGTGTGGCCCCTCTCCCAAATTGCAAACACAGTTTACCTCATTGCAATGGATCTTTTGCACATAAATTAACAAGTTGGTCTTTTTTCACCTGATAGAAGACTCACAATTAGACTTAGTTGTAATAACAGCTGGAAACAAGAACCTGACATTTCACTGACCCATTTGTTTGCACATAAGAGGATTTGGAATAGCAGATATTTGTTCTTTTTTTTTTTAACAACTAATAGTATTAGAATCTATTTATTAATAAAAATGCCTCTTGACCCAGGTTCATTTGTTATACCCCTGTTAATAGTCCTAAATTTGGGCCTTTTGAGGTTTTATCATCAGGATATCCAAGATGAGTGTATGTGAAAGACCTTGAAAAACCAAATGATCGGTAGAAGAATTAAAGATCTTCAAGATGATCTTCAAGGAGACAACCATCTTTTGCCTCCTGAAATTATAGTCTTAACCCCCCCACATCACTAAAGCCAAATTCCTCAGTTATAAGGATTTGTTATTCAGTGGGAATGATAAAAATAGGTCTTAAATTCTTTTTGTAGTTTTGAAAATTATAAAATCATGTTTGAAGCATCTGTCTCTGAGAATGCCTGACATGAAGTAATACCTAGGATTCTGTTCAATTAATCATATGTCTGAAAAACAAACCTGGAGGGAAAATAGAGCACTTTTGTCACTAGGATTTCATTAGGGGAAATTTTTGTGAGCATATATATACAGTATAATATGATTTAAATGGCATTAAATTGCATGCAACTTTATCAGCAATATACACATTACAAAGAAATTTAAATACTTTTACTATGAGCTGAATATCAGAAAAATCAACCTTTTGCCTTCTCAACTATATGTATATGATACATATATTTACATATGTATATGTAAAAGATTATACATGTTTTAAATAGCTTTAATTCATGCACTTAGTTACAAATTTGCCTACTATTGTCTCTAATTACTGTGGGTTCCTAATTCTTTCATTCCTGCACAAACATTCTTTGTATGTCTCCCACCTACAAGTGTTCAACCAGGCCCTGGCTGTCTCACTGTTCTCACTCCCATCCACTTTTTCTCCAGTAATGCTGTCTTCTTGCTGGTCTCAAGCCAACAAGGTTCATTCTTCTTCATTCTTGGATGATGGGGTCTAACATACTGACTGGCATATGTTACCTTCTTAAATAGTATGTGTTGGATGAATGAATAAAAGCATAAATGAACAAATATTTTTTATGTACTGTGTTAGTTTGACAGGTCTAGGTGGCTTAAAAAACAGACGTTTCTTTTCTTATAGTGCTGGGTTCCAGAAGTCTGAGATCAAAGTATTGTCAGGATTGTTTTTTTCTGAGGTGCTTTCCTTGCCTTGTGGATAGATGGCTATCTTCATCTTGTGTCTTCACAGGGTCTTTCCTGTTTGTGTCTGTGTTCTAACCTGACACCAGTTAGGTTGAATTAGAGCCCTCTCTAATAACCTCATTTACCTTGCTTATCTCTTTAAAGATCCTGTCTTTAAATACAGTAACATTCTAAGGTACTATGTATTACAATTTCAGTGTATGAATTTTGAGGCGTGGCACAGTTCAACTTATAACATACTTTGTATGTTAGATTGTACTAGCTAATTATGTCACCCCACAGCACTTCATCAAGTACTCCTTTTCCTTTATTAAACCAGCCATACTGAATTATTATATCATAACTCTGAAAAGAATCAACAATGACCAAACCCAAAAAACAATCAAATCTACATTCTCATCAGTACAGCCATCGTATTGGATTGACCAAAAGCACATACTTTTCATTTTCACCAAAAACGATATTGACTTGGATATTTTGAGTATGCTGTCTCTCTCCCACGTGGTATAACATTGATTGTTTTCAAGTAATGTCTCAATTTGATTGCTATCAACTTCAACCGATTGACTCAGCCATGGAGCATCATCCAGCATGAAATTTCTCAAGCCACTTTTGACATGTTCAATCGATCACAGAACCTTCTCCATATATTGCATGAATCTTTTTGTGTGTGTTTTTCAGTTGTGTTTTTACCTTTCTTGAAATAATAAAGTATAATATGCTGAAAATATTGGTTATTTGCTTCCATTTTCAGTATTAAAATGGCTAAACAAAAATTCACCAATTTTGATGTTTTTTAAAAATGTATGCTAATATGACAGCTGTCAACAATATAATCTAACAAAATTGTTTTGAATGAAGTTACAGACAACTAAGTGTTGCTAGAGCCATATTATGGGGAAAAAAAGCAATAAAATTTTTTGGCTAATAGAATAGTTGATCCAATTGTTGATGGATGCAGGTGGCAATAGTAAAGCATTGGGAAGTATCAGTATAGATCGAGTATATTGCAATAAAAGAGCATTCAACTCAATGTCCATTTTCGATTTGAGCTTTCTGATTTTATTTTTTTGCATTATTAAATGGAGTTTATTATTAAACTTAATAAATCTTTTGAGTAAACTAGGAAAATGTCTGTACTGCAAACTAAATTTCATTTTCTGCTTCTCTACTTGTACAGAACCATAGTCTTGGAAGGGATATCTATCTTCCTGTCTTTTAATAAATTTGTTCCCAAGCCATTTCATATCAGGTGGATCTATATTCCATTTTTCCTTTTAATTATCAGGAAGAAAGATCAGTGTTTTTAAGTTCTTATTCCAATGTCTGTGAGCTCTTTGTTCGATGGTTTCATCTTTTTTTCTTTAAATATATTTTATTGATTATGCTATTACAGTTCTGATTTTTCCCCTTTTCCCGACTCCACCCAGCACCCCCACCCCGTCAGGCAATCCCCACATCATTTTTCATGTCCGTGAGTCATGTGTATAACTTCTTTGGCTACGCATTTTCTATATTGTACTTTACATCTCCATGGCTATTCTGTAGCTACCTATATGTGCTCCTTAATCCCCTCACCTCTTTATACATTCTCCCTCTTCCTGCTCCCATCTGGCAATCTTCTGCTAACTCCTTTTCTCTTGCTTTTAAGAGCTTCTTTATCTGTAACCTTTGGCCTTTTAATAATAATGTGTTTTGGAATGGGCTCCTCTGCTTCCTTCATAATTGGAATTCTCTGTGCTTCCTGGACTTGCATGTCTATTTCCTTCACCAAATTAGAGACATTTTCTTTCATTATTTTTTTTCAGATAGATTTCCAGTTTCTTGCTCTTTCTCTTCTCCTTTTGGCACCTCAGTGAGTCCAATGTTGGACTTCATAAAGTTGTCACAATGGCTATTTATACTATCCTCATTTTTTTGGATTATTTTTTCTTCTTCCTCTGCATGGTTGTTTTTTGCTCCTCTATGTTCCATATCATTGATTTGATTCTCAGCTTCATTCATTCTACTGTTGTTTCCCTGTAAATTGTTCTTTATTTCAATTAGTGTATTTGTTTCTGACTTGACCTGTTCTATACTGCTGAGGCCCTCACTGAGTTCCTCGAACATCCTTATAAACAGTGTTTTGAACTCTGCATCTGATAGGTTGCTTATCTCCATTTCGTTTAGTTATTTTTCTGGAGTTTTGATATGCTCTTTAATTTGGGCCATGTTTCATTGTCTCCTCATTTTAGCAGCCTCCTTGTGTTTGTTTCTGTGTATTAGGTAGAGCTACTCTGGCTCCATGTCTTGGTAGTGTGGCCCACTGTAGTTGGTGTCCTGTAGGGTCCAGCGGCACAGCCTTCCCCATCACCCAGGCTGGGTACTCAAGGTGCACCCTTTGTGTGGGCTGAGTAGTTGAGACTTGGTTGCTGTTGGCAGGTCAAGGGAGGGATCTACCCAGGCCAGTCAACTGCAAAGATAGGCTGTCAGCACTTACCACCAACCTCCACCCTCTATGGAGGATCAGCTGTGTAGGGGCAGGGTGGTGGTGCTCTAGTGTGGCCTGTAGCTGACCACTGAGTGCATTGGCTCTGGGGTTTCCCAGGTGGTGCAAACCAAGGTCAGCCCCTCCCTGTGTTTTGCTCAGGGCACCTGCCTGAGCTGTAAAGCAATCCGAGATGGGTGCTGCTTGTGTTGAGCTTGGAGAGTCCCAGGTGAAGCCAAGCTGTGACTCTAATCTGGCTGCCACTAGGGCTCACTGAAAGCAGCTGTTGCTTTTTTGATAGGATTTATGAGCCAAGACCAGCCATTCTTGTGGAAAAGCAGCTTGTGTGAGCCCATAGAGTTTTCTGATTTTAGAGGGAAAAGATATCTAATAAGGCTCTGGAATATAAGAAGATGCACCTCAACTTCCAGGCTTTATGGGAAAAAATAAGCTTTGGTATTATTTAATGTCTATAAGGAACTTGAAAGAACCAAATACATAGTCTACAAAAGTTATTTATAAGTCCCTCTTGTTATAAGCAGTCTCCATTGTATAAAAATATTGTATTCCAAAGATTCCTTTGTAAATCATGTATTTGAGACTCAGATTGTGTTTCACCATGGAAACAATGTGTTCACTGGAGCCCAAGCTCTCCAAACCAAAATGTTTAGTTCACAGTGAAGCAAAAAGAGTATGATACTAGTAAAATATCATCACCCTGAATCCTAATTTTTAAAAGGCAAAATTTAGTCAGAGTTGCATTTGACAAATACATCATATCTTATGCTTTGGAAATAATGTCCATGAGTTCTTCGCTGCACTTTGGAACAGGAAGTGTAGAGGTCTTTCCAGTTCCACACCTCTAGTGACACATCTCACAGCTGTGGGGCAGATACTCTGAGAGGGAGGAGGTATGGAGTTCTATAGACCTAAAACCACTTCCTTCTAGAAGAATTCAAAGTCGTGTGTTGGTCCCAGGCTATTAAATATTCTAATTAGCTCTGGCTGGTGTAGTTTAGTGGATTGAACATCAGCCTGCAAACCAAAGGGTTACAGGTTTGATTCCCAGTCAGGCACATGCCTGGGTTGCGGGCCAGGTCCCCAGTAGGGGGCGTATGAGAGGCAACCACACATTGATGTTTCTCTTCCTCTCTTTTTCCCTCCCTCCCCCTCTATCTAAAGATAAAATAAATAAGATCTTTAAAAAAATTCTAATTAACTATATTCCTAGACTCAATGACATGCCAAAGGAGGGGAATGATATTTGGGTGAGAGTGGTTCACTACCACATTTTTTGGTATTGTCATGCATATTCTATGTCAGTTTTATTATTGTTTTTAAATTCTACAGACAACACACCCCTTTAATATTTGCACCTGTTGACTGCTCCCGTATCTCAGCTCAGATTTAATGTAATGGAAACTAGAGTTAGTTTACCAAACACTATTTCTGTTCCTAAACAGACCACTAATTCTAAGAACTCCTGGTTTCTGTTCTCTTCTCCTGAAAATAAACATTTCTATGTCCTATCTTTACTTTCTCCCCATGCTTTAGGAAATATGTAAAATGTGTAAATATACATGATAGATTTTAAGCTACATAAACCACCAAATTAAAATTCAATTTGACTTATAAGCAGACCAGATTAATCCTCGAATGATTTCCCCCTTTTAAAAAAGGGAGAAAATTCATGAGATTTGAGTTCAAGAAATGGATTTTAGGTTTTCAAGGTAATTAGTTCTAAAGAGTCTTTGGGAGGAAGGTGAAGCAAGGGCTAAGGTAGGAATAATGTCAATGATTTCTGATGAGGGATTCAGGGGAAAGAGAGTGTAGCTAGAAAGAAAATCTCAATGGAAAAATAAAGAAGAAAAATGTTTTATTAAAGTTGGATAATTATTTACAAGAAATGTATATAATAGACATATGAATCATATAATATTAGTTCACTAAGTATGTTATTAGAATATCATTGTTTATCACTATTTTAAAACATAATTTGCTATCTTCTTATAGGCTATTTTAAGGCTAGACACTTTTATAGGTAAGCTCAAGTTTTCCAAACATTTACTGAGGAAATTACACATCAGAGACTATGAACAAATTGCTCAAGGTCATACAATTTATAAATTGTAGAATATTAAACTTAAACAATATTTGTTTGACTACAGAGCATCTCTCCCTGACTGTATAGCACTCATCTGTACTTACTGTGTAAAAATTAGAAATACATTTGTATATTTATAGTTAGTGCATCTTTAATATTAATACATCAAGTTTTTTGAGGGAGAATAATTGGCTTTGGTGAGAAATGAGCATAAGTTAATGTTATTTGAATGTTAATTCTCTTTTTAAAAATTAAATCTGCTTTTATGTAAGACATTACTAGCAAATAACCCCTAAAACTTTTATCTGACAATATAATTTAATTACATCCAAGAAAATCTAGTATTTTTAAAGCAGTGAAAATTGGAATCGTAAGTGGAAGCTCAAAAAGTTAAAAAACTAATCAACAACAAATAAAGAAAAAAACAAAAAGATCTCTCTGCTCCAAACCCTGACTTAGCTTCCCCTTCTGATTGTCTTGGAAACCCTGCAGATTAAACTGCTATTTGTTCAATTTACTGAGCCTGGTGTGAACTCAAACCTCCTCTAGTTCACACAGTTCTGCTTTCAAGTTATCTTGTCAGAGAAGCTGACAGTCTCAATAATGCTGCTTTATAGACTTCAGCAAAATAGGATATCTAAAATCTTCCCTTCAGAAACTAAGCCCACAAAAGTTTGCTGTCCTTGGGTAAAAAGATACAAAATGAACTCTCTCATATTGTCTGAGATGTGTCTGTGTATATAAGCTCTTCAGAGAGAGTAAATTGGAGACAGTAGGACATGGAAAAGGAACCAGCTATTCCAACTATTCCATAACAGGGTTTTATGCATAAAAGACAAGCCAACACAAAAAGAATATTTCTCTTAAACATTTTGGTTACATCATTAAACTGTTCACTTACTTACCAACCTTGTTGACATGTCAGTTTGACTGGGGTATTACTAATAAGAAAATAAATAATAAAATAATACTTCCCAAGTTATATATAAATTGCTGCCAAATTTCCTAACATTGGGCTGACTTTTGGAAGTTTATATATTATAAATTTGTGCACACACACACACACACACACACACACAGAAACATCATCCCAGTTGAAAAATACACTAACAATGAAATACCAGAAACAGAAATCAGGAAAAAATCTCATTTGCTATAACAACAGGAAAAATAAAATACCCAGGAATAAACCTAAGTAAGGAGATAAAAGACCTATATGCAGAGCACTACACGACACTGAAGAAAGAAATTAAGGAAGACACAAATAAATGGAAGGATATAACATGTTCATGGATTGGAAGAATTAACATCATCAAAATTTCCATACTACCCAAAGCAATTTATAGATTTAATGCAATCCCTATCAAAATACCAAGGACATATTTCACAGAACTAGAACAAACATTTCAAAAATTTATATAGAATCATAAATGACCCCATATCACCTCAGCAATTTTGAGAAAGAAGAACAAAGTAGGAGGGATCACAATACCTGGCATCGCTCTATATTACAAGGCCACAGTAATCAAAACAACCTGGTACTGGCATAAGAATAGACACATAGATCAATGGAACAGAATAGACAGCCCAGATATAAACCCATGACTCTATGGTCAATTAATACTCGACAAAGGGGGCATAAGCATACAATGCACTAAAAATAGCCTCTTCAATAAGTGATATTGGGAGATCTGGGCAGCTACATGCAAAAAAAAAGAAAATGAGATTTGACCACCAACTTACACCACAAACAAAAATAAAATCAAGATGGATAAAAGATTTAAATATAAGTCACAGCACCATGAAAGTCCTAGAGGAGGACATGGGCAGGAAAATCTCACATGTTCCACACAGCAATATTTTCACCAATATGCCCCGAAGAGCAATGGACATAAA
Source organism: Mormoops blainvillei (assembly GCA_004026545.1). Classification (NCBI taxonomy): domain Eukaryota; kingdom Metazoa; phylum Chordata; class Mammalia; order Chiroptera; family Mormoopidae; genus Mormoops; species Mormoops blainvillei. Next base: position 60,080 of record PVJD01005059.1, read on the forward strand.
GGAAAGAATAAACAAATGGGACTTCATCAAATTAGAAAACTTCTGCACAGCTAAATAAAACATCAACAAAGTGAAAAGGGAATCAACCATGTGGGAAACTATTTTGCCAATGATACCTCTGACAAGGGTTTGACCTCCAATATATATAAAGAACCCACATGACTCCATACCAGGAAGACAAACAACCCAATTAAAAAATGGGCAAAGGACCTGAACAGACACTTCTCCAAGGAGGACATACACAGGGCCCAGAGACATATGAAAGGATGCTCAGCATCACTGTGCATCAGAGAGATGCAAATTAAAACCACAATGAGATACTACTTCACACTGAACAGAATGGCCATCATAAACAAACTACAAGTGCTGGTGAGGATGTGGAGAAAAGGGAACCCTTTGCCACTGTTGGTGGCAATGCAGACTGATACAGCCGCTGTGGAAAAGATATGGAATTTCCTCAGAAAACTAAAAATGTAACTGCCTTTTGACCAGGCCATTCCACTGCTGGCGTTATATCCAAGAATCCAGAAACACCAATTCAAAAGAACCTGTGCACCCCAGTGTTCATAGTAGTACAGTTTACAATAGCCAACCATTGGAAGCAGCCTAAGTGCCCAACAGTAAATGAGTGGATCAAAAAACTGTGGTACATTTACACTATGGAATAGTACACAGCAGAGAAAAGAAGGAGTTCCTACCCTTCAGGGCAACATGGGCAGATATGGAGAGCATTATGCTAAGTGAAATAAGCCAGGTGGTAAAAAACAAATACCATACGATCTCACCTATAAGTGGACCCTAATCAACAAAACAAACAAGTGAACAAAACAGAAACAGAGAAGTGGAAATAAAGAACAAACTGACAGTGACCAGAGGGGCGGGGCGAGGGGGATAACAGGGGAAAGAAGGGGAAGGGTCATCAAGGAACATGTATAAAGGACACATGGACAAAAGACAATGGTGGGGAGGATTGAGTGTGGGAGTTGGAGGTGGGTAGGTCAAGGGAGAGTAATCAGGGGGGAATGGGGACAAGTGTCATTAAAGAAGAATGAAGAAATAAAAAAAGAAAAATATGATTATTAACCACTGTATTTTTTTTTTGTTTCTGACCTTTTTTCATCTAGTGCTCAGGCTATCCACTTTGTCTTTTATGAAACCATATTATTAATTATTTTAAACTATTAATCACAATTTATATCTAGTCTGGGTTATTCATGAACATTACTGAAAGCTGATTACAGCATTGTGTTGGGAACTACAATAATGGTGTAACATCAGGGCCACTTTCCTCCATATTACTTTTTTTCACAAGTAAATTAAAATAGTGCTTAACTATAATATTTTTCAGTTTTAATTTTCCGGTTTAATAAGGTTCCCAGATAGATAACTATACTGATGAGTGCATGATAAATGTTTAATAGCAAAAAATGAACTTAGTCATAAGAATGTTCTGTTGTTTTAATCCTTACAATAGGTAATGAATACATATTTTTGTTACTTTCCTCTTTTGTATTATTTACATAATGAAGCTAAAAAGAATTATGGGGTTGCTTGGCAATATAGTCTTTTTATAGAAAAAGAAAAATGGATGTGAATACATCCACTTTGATATTGTGGTGTATATAGTTATTTGTGTTGTACGAATTGTTATTATTATCTTCAAATGCAAAGAAATTCCTGTGAGCTCCTTTCCAAATGCCCAGCATAACAGCTGGTTTGGCAGGGGAGGGCTCTGGCTACGTAGCCTTAGCGGTGGTGGACTCCAGTCCAGGTATCATCTGGAATCATGAGTGAGCCCTGGTGATTATCAAGTTAGTAGCAAGCTTCTTCCTGGTAGGGTCCCTTGACAAAAGTGTTGGAAAGGTATGTGAAAAGCGATTAATATTTACTCACCTTGACAGCAGAATTTAACTAAATACTGTTTACATCTCCATGCTTCCTCTTATCGTATCTTCGAAGGGTCCATACTGCTTGATTTGGCAACTTGCCATCAAGGAAAATTATGCGGGGGAGAAAAAAGCATATGCACTTTTATTATTAAAATTCTATAAAGAATCAGTAGAAGGAACAATAGGCCAAGTAAGTACATTAATATTTTAACATTGGCAAGCTTAGAAGCCTTTAAATGGCCTCTGTTTAGGGTAATACAGTGTTGACATTTTCCAAGAAGATTAATATTGTCTTTACAATGAATGTTTAAGGAAATTATACTACTATTAATACTCTGAAAAACAGCATGAGGTCATCTTAAAAATGTGAGAAAAGATAATTATTGGGTACAGCAAGTTAGATGTTATATTAGGTTGGCAAAAATGTGCATTTAGTTTTTTCCATAAAATGAAAGACACATTTTTTATTTTCTCCAATCACTCTATTGACTTGCATATTTTGAATATGTCGACTACCTCCTGCACTGTATAACATTAATTGTTCTCACTTAATGTCTGTATTTGATCACAATCAACTGCAACTGGTCTACCTAACCATGGGGCATTGTCCATTGAGAAATCTTCAGCACAAAACTTTGCAAACTGCTTTTGACACATTGATCAGCCACAGAACTTCTCCATACACTGCACAAATCTTTTTTGTGTGTTTCAGTTGTGTTTATATGTTTCTTGAAACAATAAAGCATTGTATGACAAAAATGTTGCTTTTTTCCTTCCATCTTCAATGTTAAAATGGCCACACAAAAATCCACCAATTTTGATATTTTTAAAAAATGCATGCTGATATGACAGCTGTCACAATATTTTGAATGTAGTTAAAGACAGCTAAGTGCCACTAGACCCATCTTACGGAAAAAACAAATGAACTTTTTGGCCAACCCAATATATAGTATTGGAGAGGCAGATACATAGTTCTTAACAATATTATTTCCACAAATGTACCATTAAAGCTACTGGTCCTTTCCCTAGTTAAGTCTTATTCTGAGATAACAATAATGGTCTTGGATTAATAAAGTTTCTCACAGCAAAGTTTTGAATATTTTTAATATGTGTGAATCTGAAGAAATTTAAACATTGTTTTCAATTTTACAAGTTTTCTATATTTTCCATGCATAAATATGTGTTTTGTTTTCAGAGTCAATGACTGTAAAACGTTTTAGAGATATAAGATAATATACGTTTGTATATAGTCATGTTATCCATTTTCACCATAAATCACCACTGTCAATCTTTTTCTTGCTTGGAAAACATCTAAACCATCTTGTAAATATTCTAAATGCATTTAGTTTAAAAACATTTAGTATGTCTTTGGAATTATTATTTAATTTTAATTGTTATTAATTATTATTAAATTATTTAATGTAATTTTAATTATTATTTAATTATATTATTTAATTCATTATGATTTCATTGAGCAAAAACTCTTCAGTGCTCTGTTGGTTTATAGAGGGAATTCAAACGATGTACACAAACAAGTTTTGCTCTTAAAAGGGTAGAAACCTAATATTAGAAAGTTTATTAAGCAAGCACATAGTACATAAAACACATGAATAAGAAGGAAAATTCAGAAACAGAGAAGGTTAATACAGTGTAGATTTTTCGAAGAGGACACAGAGACCATCAAACCTCATCGATGGGAGAAATTGTAGGCTATACATTCCGTAGTTTACCATTTGTGAATAGGATCAGGTCAACCATTCATAGGAACTGTGCTTTTGAGAAATGCCTGGAGCTCTGTGACGCTCGGCTATGACAGAATGCAACCCAAGCCTTCATTTCTGCCCAGCCTGCCTTCATCAGCTCCCACTTTCCACAGGCATATGACAGAAAGCAGACATTTTGATCTTGGACTTTTTTCGCATAATAACCTTCTCTATCTCGTCCAGCTCTGCCTTTGTTCTGGGATAACGGGACACAGCCGTATGCATCAGCCCTGGGCCTTCTCAGTGGGGTATATGGAGTGGACCATCCTTTCGCTTTAGTGACCCACACGTTGGTTCCACATGCCACTTCCAGAGGTTTTACATGTATATTTGAGTTTCTTTAAATATTTAATTTCCTATAATTTATCCAAATTTTATCAATAAACTTGTGCCATTAATATGACTTTTTCTATGTCCGCTGAGACCTAACTGAAACACTCAATATCTGTAAGGTGGACCCTTGTGGATGTCACTGGCTTCCTTGCTGTTGCATTTCTTTTCCTCTCTTTTAATATCACCCAAGAGAATTGCTACCCACCTTTCAACAATTCAGAGCCCTCAGCAACCTAATAGATTTGAATTTTTAGTTTGGTATAACTCCCCAGTATGTGAGATGGGAAAGGCAGAATGAATGGCTGGGGAGAGAACTATATGAAGAATGAGAAGAGAGCTTTATAGCATGATACTCAGTAATTTCTGTTGATGCCTTTTTCCACCCACATGGAATCTGTTCTAATCTCTCCATCATTCTAAATTGCAAGAATATCAGTGACATTTGCTTTTTAAAAATTATTCAGTGTAGAACTCTTGGAGCAAATGTGTGTCTGCATACACATACACATACTCTTCTAACAAAAAACACTAATTCTCAAAAATATTGCAATCTAACATCTGAAGGAGCAAATGTTTTCTGACTCTTATTTTGCAAGGCATTTATCTTTCACAAACAAGTTACAATTTCTGTGTATAACATATAACATCTTCTCAATGATCTTTTCTAATTAGGGTATTTCTATTTAAGTTAAAGAGAGATTAAATCTTTTCTTCCATTTACAAGAATATTCAAGTTTATATTAATTAGTTTTTCTGATAAGGTCCTAAGTTTTGAATAATTTTTTGTAAAATTTTTATCCTATGTTCTTTCAAATGAAGCTTTTTTGATTATTTTGGAAAAGATATCCATGTTTTAGTTGTTTAACCAGTATCTATTTATTTCTTACTTTCTTTCTTCATAAAAGAACCCTCTTTTCCTTTAGAGTAAACATGTAGAAATCTGCAGGTGATACACCTTGATAGATACCTTATTCCCCAACATTTTCTTTTAGTTAGAGGCAGTTCTGGCCAGTGATATCTAAATGATAGTCTACCGTAATGATTTCTGGAAACACTTGATTTCCTGATAAATGGGACATATATGGTTAATGTCCTTCTTCCTGTTCTGGTGTATCCAATCAACGAAATTATTTCCAGAAAAACCTATTGAAACCCATACAAGGAGAGAGAATACAACTTTTAGAGATTCTTAGTGTCCCAGAAAGGAAAGGTTAAAGGAGGATATTTTAAGGCTTTAGTGTCTGAAAAAGCAGATTATATGACATGATAGTTTTTGGATTGATGAAAACCATGAGATGAACGTTTTAAAGTGAACATTGATAAGCAAGATTCACTATCCATAAGTTAGCTTATTAAAGAACGAGTACTGCCTGAAATAAATAGTTAACTTACTTGTTGCCTAGTCCCAGGATTATTTAGCACAGAAATGAGAATACATTCTTGATCTTAGAACTGACTGGCACAAAAAAAAAAAGAAAGCATATTTGTTTTTATAATTGTTTACCATCAACATAGGAGCTCATGTTGACTGAGTTCTCACTACCTTCATGGTTGTTACTGCAACAGAATAAAACAGCACATTAAAGAAGCTCCCCTAGAAGCTAAGAGACAATTGCCCTAAAAGTGTTCTGCCACTGAACCAATGACAGCATCTTTCTATCTGCAATTTTTGTTATGTGAGAAACTTGTTTGTTTGAGCTACAAGTTAGCATTCTTTATTATGTATAATTGCATATATTTCTAACTAATATTATATGTAGAACCAGACAAATGACTTTTAAAAATTATTGAGAATATCGTTTATTGTTATTTTACATGATCATTTAAAAACAGTAGAATTTTCAACCACATCTTGAATATTTCCTTAACAAAATATTTTTTAAAAACTTAAAGTGCCAAATATATGGTATTTTTCTTTCATTATTACCACCCTTTGCAAGGTAATTATACCAATGTAAGTTTGATGTTTCTGTGTAGGAAAAAAAAAACAACTGACACCTTGATTCAGCAAGTTTTAGGAATGCTGACATAAATTCAGAAAAAGGTAAGGTTTGTTTTAAGGTTAAGGTTCATTTACATGATACCTATAGTTCCACTTTCATAATCTCACATTCAATTAATCAAGTTCAATGTTTATTTTATATTAAGTAAGCATTGGATTGTTTGGCCAAACATGCCAAGAACTATAAGGAATGTAATAGCATTATGTTCAAAGTGAAGTTCTCTAAGCAAGAAACCGTATGTTGCTTTGAGTTGTGCCCCTAAAAAGTAACGGAGAGATTAGTAGACTGTAAAAATTCTAACAAATACATATTTGTTGGTTGAATGAGTAAGCATAATTAAATGACTGAGGAAAAGGAAGATCAAGCCTTATGTTCAATTCTTATCTCTCCCTGTCTCCAGTCTGAAGGAATTGTCATAAAGGGTCATCAGCATCACTTCTTTCCTGCAGAACTAATCAACTCTGATGGTACAGAATGTGGCAAGAAGGGGTTTCCCCTTGTAAGTAAATGCTTTTCTTTTTTCCTTAGGAGGAGGTTCTTCCCTCTGGGAGGCATGTGTTATCACAGACTCAAGCCCAGGGTTGGTTTCATGGGTATGTGACCCGTCAGTCTGCACAGGGCCCCATGTTCAGAAAAGGGACTGTGGTTGGGGTTTACTGTATTGTGGTTATTGTCTTGAAATTCTTAAACATTTGAACTTTGAATTTGAGTTTTGTAAATGAAGACCAATAGGACATAGAACGAATGACAGGAGATTTGGCACCTCAGATCATTTCTGTTCCCCACTGTCGCTGCTCCTCCATGGGACAAGTTCTTTGCTACCTGCTCCCCAATCCTTGTCTAGAGACATACATCATTTGCACATTCTTAAAGAGGAGAGTTTAGACTTCCAAGAAGTTTTGTCTGGGGACAGCAGTCTTACCCCTCACTCCAGGGTTCCTGGCCTCTCCTTCCTTATAGCCTGCCCTACTGATTTCAGATTTGCCTTGCTAATGCCAACAATCATGTCATACACACACACACACACACACACACACACACACGTATATATACACATATACATATATATGTATGTGTATATGTACCTTAATATGCATACCTGATATTGATTGTTTCTCTAGTTGAACCCTGACACAGCACATTAAGCTCTGTAACATAAGCAGTATGCCTGGAATCAGGTCAATGAAAAGCAAAATTCAGCTAAAGAATTCATTTTAGATCAATACTAACCATTGATATTTATCACCTGCTTTAAAATGTTAAAGTATCTTTTAATTTTAAAGAAAAAAGCCCTAATTACTTCTTAGTTTTATTTTCTCTACTAAGCAAATCTGTGCTTTAATTTTTAAAATTGCACTACATACATCAAGATAAGAAAAATGTGAAAATTCTCACTTACCCAAGGCCTCCTACTTTACCAGTCACAATCTTTTGTAGTGTTTCTAACTCCAGAAAAAGTGTGTTTTGAAGATATTTATTAGAAGAAGGTACTTCATGTGATTTATAATTTTGTAAATTGGAAGTCTTGTGTATTAGAAGTCAAAATGTAAAATTTCATCTATCTAAATTACCTAAAATTAAGAAAAAGCGTGGCTTAATATAAAAGATAAACATATGTTAGAGAATGGTCTAAGTACAGAGAAATTAGCTCTAGTAACATGTGAAGATTAATCAAAGGCACTGAAAAGAACAGAGGGGTGGCTTGATATATCATGGGAGATAGAAATCCTACTTTAGGTAGATGTTGAAATTTGGAGCTGATAGTCATAACTTCTGGTTTTTATATCACAACCACAGACAAATAAATAAAATCTTCAGATAAGCCTTTCCAAGATCACATAATAAAAGAAAATCTAGGTCAACCATCCATTTCCAGACTTGTCATCTCTGCCCACCTCTATCCTCCTTCCCTCCTCAAAGTGAAAATGGGTTAGAAGGAAGAGATGGAGATAGTTGAAAAGAAGCATCAGTTTGTTTTCTGTGCTTTTTGCCACTGCTTCATGATAAAAATACATTTTAGTGAGAATAGTTAATACACCTGACTACGACTATATTGATAACATTCTAACCTAGTCCTGCAAGTGATAAAATTTCAAACATTTTAAAGGAAACTTGCAGATAAACTTAAATGAGTGAAGCAGGTAAGAAAGAGGACTAATGGCTACTGGAATTTGCTATTTATGTGAGGACATGTATTCTATTCATTCTGCTTAGAATTCATTGTACTTACTGAATCTGAAAAATGATATTGTTCAAAAATTCTGGAAAATATTAATTTAGTATCATTTTTAAAATGTCCAACTTATTCTCTACTTTTAGAATGCCTATTGGATACATATAAGAATTCTTCCTTTTATCCTATAGTTTAAAAATATTTTTAAACCTAGCTTTTGTTTTTCATCTCTTTCTGAGTGATGCTTCTGATTTATTTCTTCCGTGTTTCATTTCACTCCCCTAATTCTCTCTTCAGCTTTGTCTTCTTTGTTGTTTAATTATCCACTGAATTTTTGTATTTTAACAATACTTTTATCAGAAATTCTCATTTTTTTCTTTTTATATACTTGGTGTTTTTTGACGAAATAGTTTTTCTCCCTTTTCTAGCCTGCCAGTCCTCTTGAATCTTATGTTCTACTTCCCCTAGTAGTATTTCTCTCTTTCACTGTGTCTTCCTGAACTACACAAGCTTCCTTACTGTTTTTTTTTTTTTTTTTCACAGTTACCACTGCACTGACTTTGTTTTTTGTTTCCTTTTTGCTTGGAATAGTTGTCCTTTAGATTTGCTTCATATAACTTGCTCTCATATAACTCCTGCGGACTCAAGTATCCTTTTCTCAGTAAAGGTTTCCCTGATCTCCAGTCTAAAATTTCTGTTACACCCTCATTCAGTGCTCCCAATACACTTTCCCTGCTTTGTTTTTATTTATAGCACATTTCACCATGAAAATATTTTGCTTTATATCTGTCTCTGACAATAAGAATCTAAATCCCATAAAGGTAGTAATGGGGGGATAGTGACAGTTGTTAATTTTTGTGTCCCTAGTAACTGGAAATATGCCTGACAGAACTGGTCTTCAATAAATCTTAGTTAAGTAAGATAAATATGTGTTATTGAATGAATATTTCCCCTTTTATTGTTTCTTAAATCTTTAAAAACATAATTAATAATCTATTCTGATAATTCTATCATGTGAAACTCTTGAAAGTCTAATGTTGCTATTTGTGTTTTAAGCTAAAATATAGTTGATGGATTGTGACTATGTATTAAAAGAATTTTGGTGGTCATGTTGTTATTTTTTTACTATTATTAAATTTGAAAAACCCTAGCTTGTGTGGTTCGGTGGACTGAGTGCTGGCCTGCGTGCAAACCAAAGGATGACCAGTTCGATCCCCAGTCAGGGCACATGGTTGTGTTGCTGGCCAGGTCCTCAGTAGGGGGGGCACAAGGGGCAACCATGCACTGATGTTTCTCTCCCTTTCTTTCTCCCTCCCTTCCCCTCTCTCTAATAATAAATAAATACAATCTTTTAAAACAATCTATATTCACTGGGCTGAGGTGTTTTCTCTATAAAAACCTTTCAAGGTCTGAGTTGACGGTATTTTCAGAGGGGCTTTGCTATTGATCAAAAAGTGTCATTAACCTGTAATTACTTGTTATGCTATTTTAATTAACTTCCTAGGTAATTACTGGTATTTAAGTTATAAGCCTGTAATCGAAAAATAGAGAATTATTTTAAAAATTATAATCCCAGATTTAGGGAAATGACAAGCCTATGGTTTTAAGTCTCAGACTGTGATATTATCCCTTAAACTCTTGACAGAAACAGACATGCCTCTGCCTCTGGAATTTCCTTCACTGTGGAAAGGCTGCTTCGATTCCACTCTGACCGATGGTCAAAGGTCTCTTTTGGTAGGGGTCATTTTTTGTTTTTTCCCTCTTGCATGTCAAAGCCTTGTCCTTTTTCTGTATGTGGATGAGATTTTTTAGATACTTTATTAACACTGAATTGTTTGTGTTTGGAGATGTTTGATTATCTAGTCAACTATACTGAAAATTCCCTCTGTATTAGCGTCCCATGGCTGCTATTCTAAAGTAACACGATCCGGGTAGCTTAAAACTTCAGAAATATATTTTCTAATAGCTCTGGAAGGCTGAAGTCTAAAAATCGATGTAATGGCAGGGCCAGGCTCCGTCCAAACTCTCTAGGGTGGGATCAGCTTTTGCCTCTTCCTGCTTCTGGTGGCCCCCTGAGTTCTCTGGCTTGTGGCTGCTTAACTCCAATGTCCGCCTCTGTTTTCAGCGGCCTGCTTCTCTCTGTGCCTTTCCATCTTTTCATGTGGCATCCTTTTTTATAAGGACCTAAGTCATATTGGCCTGGAGGTCCTCCATGCTCCCGTATGACATCATCTTAACTAATTATGTCTGCAATGACCTTGTTCTAAATAAAGCCATGTTCTAAGGTTCTCGGGATAGGATTTCAGCAAATCTTTCTGCAGGGACACATGTCAGCCCATTACCTCGTCTACAGAAAGCAGCAGTAATTTAGCTCTCACCTCTTCTTTTCATGTTAATATATGGCCCATTGTTGCTAGACTTCCTGTTTTTCAAAAGAACCCAGAGATTCAGCTCTACGTTTGAAATTTTCTGATTTGAAATGTTGACTACTCAAACTTTAAAAACATTGCCATAACCACTATCTTCTAGGACAATCGAAGCACAACTCCTCATTAGGTTTGATTAGAAAGCTGTTGCTTTTCAACCTCTGTAATAAAGGGAAGCACAATGACCAATTATACAGTGGTAACTACAAGTCAAACTAGAATATTTTTAATATATGAAAGACCCTGACATAACCCAAAAGGGGTTCAGAATAGACAACATATGTGAGCCAACTTCCAAAACTAAAATGTTTATTCCTTTACTTATAATATAGTTCCTTGAGCGGTGGCTTGGAATATAGTCATATTATTTTACACATACATCTAAGAAATTGGACAGGTTCCCCTGCTCAGGATAGATTTAAATTAGATTCAGCCTCTGAAAATGTGTTGCAAGAGGAAAGTGCAAGGATAAAAATGAGAAGTGACAGCCCTGATAAGAAGAGAGAGAAAAAAATTTTTTCAAAAGCAGATATAAGAATTCCAAACATCCTAGCAGTCTGACATCATTTGGTGAAGTCTGGAAACCTGGGGGGTATCAATGTTATAACTTGTTGTCATAACTTATGATCTAAGCATCCACCTTAAACATTAAAAAATAGTTTAACCTATAATTTATTGAAGTGAATCAGACAAAAAAAATAGAATATATTTAGAAAGATTTCCAGCATTCAGGAGAAATTTTTAGTTAGTATGCACTAGGACAGCTGAACCATTTGTTAAATATATCAAAGTTCTTACACATTGGTTGTTATGTCACTTTTTCCCTTATCCCCAGCCATAGGTGATGTCAGACTGCCCCACAATTCAGCAATGATAGGAAAGAGGGCTGGCAGAGCTGGGAGCTGAAGTATTTAACTCTTTCAGGACTTTGGGAGCTATCTCTTCTGGTTCCCATGCTATTGCTAAATAATATGTTGTGTATTTACTCCTGCTGGTGCAAATATCTACCAAGAAAAAAAATTACCTTAAACTGTGATACAGGTAGCTCTTGGGAAGAACAAGAGTGTGAGAAATTAAATCAATTTATGAGCAAGTAGTATATTTTCTGAGCAGAGGACATGGTCACTGAGGAAATAACTGGCTGAAACTTGACACTAGTAAGTATTTACAATAAGTAAATAGCTACCATTGATCTGATTTTGACCACATGGAATCAAACTTTGGATTATAAATTGGCTACTCTAGTGTTTTACCTACAAGGAGAATAAAATGGCCAAGAGACAGAACTCCATAGTCCCCTGCAAAATTATATTTTAGTTGTAAATTAATAAATTAACTTCTGGTTTTATTCTTTCCTATTAGTTTAGTTAATTTTAGCAAGTTCTGAGTGTTTCTTACTAACTTTAGAATTACAAAAATTTGACAAATCAATTTTCCAAAGTTGAAGTAAATTTAGCAAGTAGATAACATCTTATGAGAACCTTAGAAGTTTACACCATGTCATCACAGGAAACATTTCTCTGTAAGATTATACAGATTTAATTCCTCTTTGCTTTGGGGAACTTCTATATGATGACTTTGTATAACTGGAAAAACTTCCTAATGTAGTCTATCTTTAAGTAGAATCTAAACTAAATTCAGTGATTATAGATTTGCTTTCAAGTAATATGTATAAATACTCTTTGCCTTGTATCAAATATTTTTAAATGTTAATTTCTTAATAATTCAAATAAATATTAACTAATATATAAAAATTATCCTTATATGCTATTGGTGACCTGAGAAAGAGATGAATAAAATATACACACATAAATGTTAATATATACTAAGTACATTTTATATTAATATAAAACTATATACTGAATATACTTATATGCTTATAAGTACCTATAAAATAAATTTATGATGGACATTTACTTGTATATTCATTATATATTTATTTTATTTATAAATTATAGAAATGATTTATTTAGTTTTTTCACTTACAGTCAAACATCTAAAGTATCAATTTGTAGAAGTGAACATAAAATTGAAATCGAAACACCTGAATTTTATTTTTCACTTTTCCTCAGATATGGAACACTGGACAAGACATTGTATCCCTTCAGGGCTCTGTTCTTTCATCTATAAAACAAAACCCTTTATTTGTACACTATGGTCCGTTTCCTCTCTCATACTTTATGAGTTCTGTGAATCCACTAAGTTCATATTTCTGATTTAACGGATGAAAAACTAAAACAGGGAGCTAAAATGACTTTCTTAAGGTCACACAGCTAGCTAGTGTCCACACCGGAAATAAAGTCAAGTGTGTTGATTCCTAGCTCAGTCCACTGTTCTATTGTAGCTGATGTTATCACAGGCTCTACTGATGCTAGCTGGGCTAGAAATCCTTGGAAGAATACTTTTTAACTATGAAAAAAAAATCATGTGATTTAGAGAAGAATGTAATTTTCTTATTTGAGTATGTCCCTACCTTAACAAATATATTTTTAGAGTAAAGTCAAAGAACTAGTTATGCATTATTGCACATTATATAAGAACATTATACGAGTCAGTTAACACTGACAGTAAAACAACTTCCAGGCAAAATCATCTGAATTGTTTTATTTCTCTTTTAAAATCAATGGAGCAAAATCACATTTTAATTCAAAAGTTCTGAAAGTCTCTAAAGCCTGTTACACTTTTCCTACAGCATTATTAGTTTCTTCCTAGATTTTATCAGAGGAACATTTCTGTTTACATCTGTAATTCCTGAGAGGTCACCGAAATTTCAAATACCATTATTTTCCAGTTAAGAAAATTTAAAAATAATGCATTTAAAAAATGTCTTAAACATAGAATCAGGGCTTCAATGTTTAATTTAAAAAACACCACTTATTTAAAAGAGGTAATGAAACTACTAACAAAATAGTTTACCTAAAATGAATATAACAAAAAGGTATGTGCACTTTTAACCATCTAAAAATTAAAGCACATTTATCTGAAAAAACAGTCCTCACCAAAATTTGGCTGGAAATATGACCTGGTACAATAGCCTTATTTTTAATGAACTTGGTAAAAATTGGTTATTCTAAATGGTTGGAGGGAAAAAGTTTACTGTGTTCCAAGAGCTATACTGAGCTCTTCGGCCATGTTATTTATTTTTAAAATTAACCATAAAACAAATATTTATTATCAACAACCAGAGTTCCAATTATTTAACTTACCTGAATATTCAGAGCAAGTATGTTCAGAGATCAGGTTTGAATTGAGTTTATCTACCTATATATTAAACATTCTATAATAATATTCCTCAAGGACTGGTTAATGATCACAAAATATTACCTTAAAAGATGATAATTTTATTAGCAGTAGTAACTAGTAATTATTTTATAGTTAATATAAGCCAAACATACTAAAGTCCTATGACTTTTAAAGTACTATTATTTTATGATGAAAAAACTGGCATCATAGGTAGTGCTGACTTTTAAACAAAAAGTCAGCCAGATATTTTGACGGCTGTCTCTTCTGCCCTCTCTACTTCACTTTAAATGAGATTTCTGTTTGTTTGTTTGTTTGTTCATGTGTTTTAATTTTTATAGGAGTAACTGACAGAGCTGAAGTTGAAGGCAACTAGCCCTAATTGAGAACTGTGCCCTAAATCTCTGGGTTAGAGTGCTATCAAGTTATAGGAAATAATTTTAAATTAATGAGAGTATTTCAAACACATTTTTTTTTTTTTGTGAAAATAATAAAATCTTTCTTTGGAAATTTCAAATCAATCTTCAAGTTTTACTTCAAAGTCATTATTTCTAGAAAACATTATATTGAACATAATTATCATGGAACATCACAGGTGGAGACAGGGCAACAACCTATCAATATTGGCTCCATAACATGTTATTTTTCAATTAGTTTCCTTTATGACAAGTTTCTGTGACAAGCTTATTTATTTATTTTTATTTCTCTCATATTACAGAATATGAAATATATTTTGTTGTTTATAATTTCTTAATTTTAGATTAATCAGTTTGTATTTAAATTAAATACAATATAAATTGTATGTCCCTTGGAAAGTTCAAAGTATTTGCACCCTAGCAAGGTAGCTCACTTGGTTGGAGGCATCCTCTGTACACCAAAGAGTGGCGGGTTCTATTCCAGTCAGGGCAAACACCAAGGTTGCGGGTTTGGTCCTGGTCAGGGTGTTCACAGGAGGCAAAAGATAGATGTTTCTCTCTCACATCGATGTTCCCTCAAACCCCTCTCACTCAATCATTAAACATATCCTCAGGTGAGAATTAAAGAAAAAGTTCAATGTATTTGAGTGATTTGGGTATTTTGATGGAGGGACAGAATAGCAAAGGAAAAATGTGGTATATTGAAGGTTATTTCACATTTCATGAGTACACATTGTTTTATCATAGTTTCTTATTTCCTTGTATATGCTTTCTGTGATTTGTTTTACTTTTCATGCAGATATGTAACTGGGGATAGAAGAAACCATGGCAACAGTGTCTTATCAAAGAAAAAAGTTGAATGTAATCATCTCTTAGTCTCTAAAAAAAAAAAACAGTCCTGTGGCGGGCGTGAGTTGGATGTTTCCCTCTATCATATTATCTCCAGAATGGTGGTGTTTACAGAATATCTACTTCGGAACCATTCACGAAATTGAGAAAGTTTAGAAATTGTTTACAGAGGCCCATGAAATCTCAAATTATCTCTTCAACTGAGATAAATTAGAATTTAGGTGATTTATGTAATAGAGAAGATATTCAGCTATCAGAGACAATTTTTTTTTTCTTTTGGTAAAATTTCACCCAGAGTAAATACAATATCAAATTGTAAAAGCAATTTTGTAAGAAAAATGTTACCAATTTCACAAAAGCGCAAAAATATCACCATTCTTTTCATAGTCTGTCACAATGCCCTCTTTAAAGGAAGTTGCTTTTTTATTAGAGGACAGTTGCTCTGTATTGGAATAAGAAAAATAGACAAACAGATGGTGAAGGAAGTCAGAGGCAAACCATACTCACCACTGATTGGGCCTCTCCTGCTTCTTAATCATGAGCAGTGTGGAGAGTGGTCCCGGGCACGTTTCAAAGTAGGGGAAGTTTGTCTCTTTTCCTTTGCTTGATATGTTTTTATAAGCCACTACAGCTATTGCCACATAGAAGGAGTTATAGATTTGAAGTCAGGAGAGTAGTTTTTGACAACTGATTATAAAATTTATTAGCTGTGTGAGCTTGTGTGATGTTCCAGTGGAATTATATTTGAGTATATGCCTGCCATGTTGAAGCATGAATAGTAACATACTCAGAACTTCAGTTTCTTTCTCCCTCCTGTCTTTGCTCAAAACATTCACTACTTATGGTGCTTACTTGATTCTTTCCTGAAAGCATTCCCAGTTTTTAAACTTTCTCTTTATCCTAATAACACCCCTATGAATCTATCTTAAATTCTCTTAAACTCTGACTCAGTAAGTCATCCATTTTTTACCCTCCTGTTTCATGTCACCTGTAGGTAAATTGTTATAGATGTCCCAGGTTTCTAGTCTATTTTTCTACTATGTCTACTTCCCCAAAAGCACTTGTTTTGGATAATAACTTTTATGATCACTCCTCTGCCACCTACATGTTTTACTTCTCAATAACTTCCAAATCATCTTCATGTCAGTGTCATTTTTTAAAATTACTAATTTGCAGAGTTTCTGCACATCCACTGAATGAACTATAGTATGAGGCTGCTCCATAGTTTCTTTCTTTTCTTTCTTTTTCTTCCTTCCTTCCTTCCTTCCTTCCTTCCTTCCTTCCTTCCTTCCTTCCTTCCTTCCTTCCTTTCTTTTCTTTCTTTCTTTCTTTCTTTCTTTCTTTCTTTCTTTCTTTCTTTCTTTCTTTCTTTCTTTCTTTCTTTCTTTCTTTCTTTCTTTCTTTCTTTCTTTCTTTCTTTCTTTCTTTCTTTTCTTTCTTTCTTTCTTTTCAGAGAAAGGAGAAGGGAAGGACAAAGAGTGGGAGAGAAACATCAGTGGGCCAGCGTTCAGTCCACCGAGCCACACCAGCCAGGGCCAGAGCCTGTGTTTCTAACACAGGGCTCTTCAGATGATGTTGTGAAGAACTCATATTTTAAGAAATAAAACTACATTGAAGTCTGACAGCCTGGGTTGCCACTGACCTGTGTGACCTTGGGCCTGAAAGTTAATCTCTCTGAGCTTCAATTATTATTGTTATTTTATATCCTAAAAATGGACTCATAGTAACACTTACTGCATCATATTGAGAAAATGAAGGAAAACAAAACAAACAAGATGCTTCACAAGGTGCTTTATACACCATTAACAATAAAATGAATAATCATCATTGAGTACTTATATGTTTTTATGTTCAAACCCTTTTGCATGTATTATGGTTTAATACACAGAAAATTCCTAGAAAGTTAAGGAATGAAAGATCTTTGGTTTCCAGTGATGGTGGTCTTCTCTTTCCTTGCCTTCTTCCAGTGGCATGGTAGGAAGCAGGCTCAGTTGGGCTGAACCACCTTAGGGAAGCAGAACAAGGTTGAAAACTCATATAATAGCATCAATGTTTCAACCCTCCTAGGCAAGATCTGAGCTGTCTCAAGAATCTTAAGCCAGGAACGCCCTTTGTTGCATAGAACAGCGGTCCCCAACCTTTTAGGCGCCAGGGGCCGTTTTTTCCACAGGGTGGGGTGGGGGAACAGGAGGCAGAGCTCAGGCGAGCTTCCCTGGCTCCCCGCTCCTCACGGGTCACAGACAGGTACCCAGGTACCGGCGGTGGGGACCCCTGGCATAGAACTAGGTGTATTTTAATCCAACCAACCTACAGATATGTAACTAATACAGGGTGGTATTCCTGCCACTAGAGAGCCCATCAGAGCCCTCCCAGCTCTATGACCCATGAGGATTTCTGAGGAACAACACAGAGGATTGGAGTGATTACCGTCTCACTCCTCTAGGAACATTCTCTTAAGAAATCTTATCATAGTAGGTTGGGCAGCTGTGCACCGGCAAAACAGACCAAGTAATAGAATTAAAATTATATTACAGGAGAGAAATTTAGGCACAGGAGGGTCAAATAACTCCCCATGTATCAGGAACCTAGTAAATGATGCAGCAAGCAGATGGCTCTAGAATGTGTGGCTCCTGTTAGTATGACTACAATGATTTGCAGGCATATGGGAAGTTTAAGGTAAAACTTTTGGACACATAGGGTCCTAAAGCTCCCTTAACATTATGCTATAATTAAAATATATATATATTTTTTCACATTAATTTTTACACAAATTACTACATTTTGGGGTGTGTTAATATATTATTAATCGAAAAGTGTAAATATTATCATGAAAACTTCATAAAGTTAGTGAGATTTAAAAGATATTTTATATAGGCTACTCAGTGCAGGACTTTGTTTTTTTGTTTGTTTGTTTGTTTGTTTGTTTTTTTACTGTGATTGACAGGGAACATAGAGTAACTTGAGAGTGAGGCCCTGAACTTTACTCATTAATTAAATTATTCTAAAAAATACTGTTTTCAGAAGAACCTGACTATAAATTTACCAGCTAACTCACTGAAGGGATATTTGAACACTATAAAAAAAGTGTGAATAATATAATGATTTTTAAGTTTTTCCTGAAAGAGCATGGCAGTGTTGAGGAGAAGAAAGCTAGTTTTCCTTTGACATTGGCAGACATAACCAAATCCAGAAGAACAACTTCTGGAGATGGAGGAATCTTCTTGAAACTCTATTATTGGAACAAAATAACTTGCATCATAGCATTAGGAATAAATATTAATATCCAACCATTTCAAAAATTGTCCTTGGATCTCTTTTGTCTTTTCTGACCACATACACGTATACATTTAGATTTACAATAAAAGTAAATTATCACAACAAAAAAATAGAATTAATACTTTCAAATCTCTTTTCTATCTTAAGCAAAGTGACACTGAAATGTTACTCCTTTATTAAGAATGAATTGTAAGCATTTTTATTCTGATTAAGTAATTCGTTTTATCATATACATTTTAAAACTATTTGATTTGACATGACATACTATTTTTAAAAATTAGTTAATATTTTAAATTTATTTTTATAGTTACCTTTGATTTAAGGTAAGGGATGTTTCCTTTCCATCTACAAAAGTGACAGTTTTTTTTAATAAGTAAAATAAATATATTAAGGACATAACAATAGAGGTGATACATGGGAGTGGTTAAATTCATTAATGTAGTGTGAACATGTACAGAAAAGGCAGACCTGGGCATCTCAAAAGCCCCTTGTACTTTAATAGTCCAAGGATTTTAGAAGAGAGATGTAAAATAGTAGATGTGGGACAATGGAACATACTATCTACACCTGGATCCCGGTGATGAAACATAAGACCTTCTCTCAGCCATATTCTCTTATAATGAGAGTAGCAATGAATTACATCAATGGTTATTAATGTGAGATTTCAGAATCAACAGTATCAGCTTCACCTGGAAAGTTGTTAGAAATACAAATTCTCAGGCCTTACCTTGAACCCTCCAGGTGCGCCTCATGCCTGCTAACACTTGAGAACCATTAAATTAGAGGAGCACATATGTGACATAAGACACCATGAATTCTATTGGGGAATTAGTTTTGTACTATTCAGTATAATGAAAGTAATCTTGAAAATGATGTTAGCCTAATGAAGGACAGTAAATGCTTAGAAAAATTGTGCTTACAAATGAGTTTCTATAGGAGTGGAAATCTCATCAGCAAAGAATTAATTTTACCAATCACATTAATATACTTTGCTACCTTTTTTAGTAACTACATGTAAAACCAACATAACTAACGTGCAAATGACTTCTTTCAGTGCAACAAAAACTTGAAGTCTATGTCTAAATGCTACAGATCAAGCAGTAGCACCTATAGTAATGCCTGGGCATTTGGCCCTCTTCTCTGAGAACCTCCTTACACACCTAGATGAGGAGGCAGCTGGCTGACCTATAACCATTGCTAACCAGACCAGGGGTGAACACCTAGGCCAAAATCACTCAATTAGATTCTTCCTGGAGAGGTTTTGGAATTGGCACTCAGACGGTATGTTTCTGGAGGAGTTAAGAGGCCATGAAAGTTTAAGGTGGTCATCTATATTCACAAGGAGAAAATAAATGGAATTTAGAGAAAGAGAAGGTTGAACAAAATAAATCACAGATGCTGGAGCATCTGTGGAGTGGTGTGAGATATGGAGGAGGGACAGAAAGAGAAAATGAATGACAGGTTCCCGTTGCATTTCCTCTCCTTAGGTTTCCTGTGACAGCTCAGTATTTTTCCAATAGAGTATCAGTTGTTTTTTCTTTAGATATGGGAGTTTAAAAACATTTTTATGTTACCTGAAACATGGTTCTTAAGACTCCTACTTATCAAAGAATATCAACATTGTTTTCAAACATGAATATGACTTCCTTAGTAGTTATGGACTGAAATCTATGGCTAGGATTGGTGTTTGAACATCAAATCTCCTCCCACAGAAGTATACTCCAGATATTAATTATCAGGATGGTCACTGGTTGAAATAAATATTTTCTTGGTTACTAGAAGAAGAGAACTTTTACAGCATGAAAAATAGAAAAATTTCTGCTATGTGACAGTTAAATTGATTCCCCTTTATTAACGAAGAGAAATGAACACAAGAATTTAAATTTATAGACCAATCAACAGAAACTGAGATGTAAATTAATCAAAGTAAAAAGAAACCCAAGGCAGTCATTCAAAGCATCCACGCAACACGGCGAGACTAAGAAAATCTGATGGGCGTAGGCAGGAACAAGTAGCGATGAATGAAACAGGACTGGAGTCCTGCCGAGGCTTTCTGCACACAAGCCCCCGAGGGAAGATTAAGGACCCAGGCGGCTGAAATACAAAGCAGGCGCAGGGCCGAACACTGTTAAAACCCAAAACATGCTCTAAGACAGAGCCTGGCTGCAATAAAAGGCAGGCAGAACGTGACATGAGACTCCAGCTGAGGTCCGTTTTGCTTTAAGTAAGCAATTACACATCTGGCACTGAAGTTTCAATGGTAATTGTAGGCGTGAATAATTGAGAAAGGCATTTGGGAATAAGAAGGAGGAACTGATTTTTTTTTAAATCTCTCATTACGTGATTATACACGTTTGCTCTTTATGTTCTGCAGGACAACCAGGAGAAATAACAGCTCGAAAACTGAGGACCCATTTAAGAATCATGAAAGAAGGATCCATCCACTCAATAGGTGAATTCTTCCCAATAAAGTATAACATTTCCAATACTTCCACTTAAATCGAAGGATTTATTTAAACCACTTAAAATTTGTAGTTATCTTTATAGACTTAATTTACCTCTTCTCCAGCCCTCCTCATTTTATACATTCAGAAGAATGAATTAAATTAACACTCTTATATTTAGATAGAAATGCTGATTAACTGGTTTAATGTATTCATTAAGTGCATTATCATTGTATCTCATCCACGGAACCCTTAAGATTACCATTGTAAATTAACAAAATTATAAAAATAATAATAACTCTCTTTCAAGGTAACTCTAGAAAAGAGGAAAATGTGTTCAAGCCTGAAAGGTCCACTGCTGCATTACTTTTGTTACAAAACTAAGAGTTTACTTGTATCTAGAATGAGAGAAGGGAAACTGAAATTATTTAATCAGTTAAAGGTCAAATGATATGTGCTCTGGGATAGAGCTCCTAAAACAGACAAAGCAAACCAAGTCAGTGCTGGGGCATCAGAGAAAGCCCAGATACATCTAAAAAGCTCTATTTTCCTCAAGTTCTCCATCCCTCAGTTAATATCTAGACATTCCTCTCAAGGTTATTCCTAGGTTATTAGGACTTGGGGATTATACTCTGAGTTTAGAGATGCAGCTGAACCTCCATTTGTAGATTCGAGCCAATGACTT
Source organism: Mormoops blainvillei (assembly GCA_004026545.1). Lineage (NCBI taxonomy): Eukaryota > Metazoa > Chordata > Mammalia > Chiroptera > Mormoopidae > Mormoops > Mormoops blainvillei. Next base: position 81,577 of record PVJD01005059.1, read on the forward strand.
GCAGGAACAGTTAGAAAGATGCAAACACGTGTGTGTGTGTGTGTGTGTGTGTGTGTGTGTGTGTGTGTGAGAGATATGTCTCTAAGATCCTTTGGATTCCAAGGGCCCTATAGGATAGGCTCATTTCCTGAGTAGGAACAATTCTCTATCAGTAATTAGGTAGAATAGTCAGCCTCTTTCCATTTCTTCTCTTTTCCCTCACTGCCTTGATGATCTTTTAAACTCAGGTCACCCAGACCGAATGTGGGCAGGAGCATTACACTGGCTGTCCTGCCACTGAATGCTCCTTGAGAAATTCAGCTTCATCAGCGATGGAAGAGATGAAATCCTCAGAAGACAGCATGAAGTACAGCGTGGGTTCAAAGGAAATTACAATCTTATTGATAAACCAACTGGAATTTTTGGCAATTTCTATTCAGAGATTTTAACATCATAACAATTATCGCTTTACCATTTCTCTTTCTAAATAGGCAATTTCTTGTGTACTGTGATAATGGGTACGAAGATATCTTCCATTTTTTATAGTTTTTGCTTGAAGTAGAGCTATAACATTTTATGATCTTGATATATTAACTCCTAACTTGGCAAATTACAACCAAGAAGAGTCATATATAAAATCCTCTGGATTTTTCATTCTCATGGTGTTAAAATCAGTAGAATAAGGAGTTTAGGGAGATTTGTTTGAACAATTGCCCTGTGATAAAGGATATTCTTTTGAAACACAAAGAAGAGGAAATCAGAATAGTAAAAAGAGAAGACAATTATTTTCTCACCTAGTTTCTCCATTTTAACATCTTAAAAAAACCAAAGCGCGTGTGTTGAAGTTAACCAAGAAATTCATATTGGCTTACTGTTATAACCAAAGTCCAGAATATATTCAGGTGTTATCAGTTTTTATTTTTCCAATAATGCCTTTTTTTTCCCCCCTGATCCAGGACTCAATTCAGAATCCAACATTCCACTGAGTTCTCATGTTTCTTTAGTTTCCTTCAATATGTGATAATTACTAGTTTCTTCTCTTCTGATCTCAATACTGTTTGAGAATATTGGTTAATTAGTTTGTGTAAGGTTCATAAGTTTGAGCTCATCTTTAAATTTAGGTTCTGCATTCCATTTAGGTTATGTAGAAGAATTCCACAGAGGTGAAGTGCCCTACTCAGGATCTTGTATTAAGTAGTATACAATGTTTACATATTACCCTATGATGTTAATCTTGACAGCTTCCCTCAGGGAGCATCTGCCAGAATCATCCTGTGAAGTTACTATTGTTCCTTTGTAATTACTAAATTCTTTGGGAAAGATAATTTGAAACTATGCAAATGTCCTGTTTTTGCTTAAGTTTTCACCTGTTAATTTCAGTATCCACTGCTGGAACTTACCAGCTGCAATATCATTACAGAGTTCCAGTGGTAGTTTAGCTCTAATGGGAATTTTATTTTTCTAATTTGTTCTACATGTATTAATTGGGATTCTCCAGTAAAGAGTAACTGTTGCCTTTCCTCCTTTCCTTCTTCCCTCCCTTCCTCTCTTCTTTCCTTCCTTCTTTTCCCTGGCATAGATGAAATATACCAGCATCTTTTCTAATTTTCATAACTTATCTCTGGATTTAAAACTGCAATTTTCTAATATCAGCAAAAAACCTACATCTGAAGCTACCCTATTAAAAAAAAAAAAGAATGACCACTTTTATATTCTAATGCGTTCTCCTTGCTGGCAGTTATATTCATGCAGCATGGGTCCCTTATTCTTCTGTCATTCTTGCACCTAGAATAGTTTTGCAGGATTCTGGTACTTTGTGGTTTATTCATGTGTATCTGAATACTGGCCCTTCATGCTTCTCTTCTTCTGTCAAATTAGATTCTTAACTTTGTACCTAAAATGGTGTAGTTATATATTAAAAAATCTGTGCTTTCATATTGCCTAGGCTATTTATTAGACAAGAGGTTAGTGAAGAATAATACTCTGAGATATAATTTTTTGTAGCAACAAATCAGACTTGCCATCATGTGCGGCTCATGTTAAAATACGGTCAGGAAAATTTTGTAATCAAACCAGCAAAACAAAAACAATGAAAACAAACAAGCTAACCAAAAGTAATCTTTTAAAAGTGGTCTCAGAGTTATCTTTGCTGGAGTAGGCAGTTAGATATTAACAAAAGAGGAGGGAGCAAATGGAACCAGACATGGAGAAAAGTCTGATAAAGTAGGAAAAAACAGCTATATATCCACCCTGGGGATTAACTGATACCATCCTGCCAGCCAGAGCAAAACACCCATTAAGCAGAAAGGAAGGCCCTGCAGTCAGAAGTAGGAGTCGGCCTCACTAAAAGAGGAACGGAATGCGGGCAGAGAAAAGGACAAGACAATTCCTTTTACTAACTGTATTCACAGTAAAAACCAAATGACTAAGCAAAACTATGAGGCATGCGCAGTAGGAGCCAAACTGATGAACACTAAGTGGGAGGGCACAAGCCGGGGAAAATCCAGGAAAGAAACTGGGTAGTTTGAACGAAAGCCTGCTCTTTCCCAAAACCAAGGAAATATGAGGAAGTTAAATAAAGACCTCAGGGCAGTAGTTGCCCTATAGTGTGCCTGCTCCCTGTCTCTCTGAGAGTGTATTGTCACTTTTCACCGTAATGAATCTTCTCACTATTGCTAGTAACTCCTTCTACATGGGTGTCCCTGAAATTCTTTTCCCCGCAACACCACTGAAGAACCTCTTTCCTCCATTAACATCATTAAGCACACAAAGCAAAATCAAACAAAAGCCAAAACAAACTCTCCCATGGTAATAGACCTAGAGCTCATATGCCACATTGTTTTTGTAAGCAGCACTTAGTATCTTCTATGCTAAAGAATATACTTTGTAATGATAGAAACTTGAATATGATATTGCTCCAGCGTCGACGATTATATTCAAGTGATGACAGATATAATGTAAGCCCAATTTGATACAGGATAAATATAATAATATTTGAGGAGCACAGAGAAGGATCATAATTACTCAGTGCACTGACCAACTCGAGCTTCCTGAATTTCATCGGCTTGTACATAACAAAATCCTATAGGTTGGAAGCTTTAAACTACAGAAATTTGTCTTAAAAAAAGATTGCATTTATTTATTTCTAGAAAAGGGAAAGAAGGGAGAAAGGGAAGGAGGTGGACATCGATGTGAGAAAGATTGATTGGTTTCCTCTCCTAGGCACCCTGACCAGGATGAACCAGAACCCAGACATGTGCCCTGACCAGGAATCGAGCTGACAACCTTTCACTTTGCGGGGTGACGCCCAACCAACTGGGTCACACTGGTCAGGGCAGAAATCTATGCCTTTTAAACTGGGAAGCTGAAATTCCAGATCAAGTTCTGACATGGTTTTGGTTTCTAGTGAGATTTCTCTTCCTTACTCACAGATAGCTGCCTTCTGTCTGTGTGGTCATGTGACCTCTTCTTTGTGTGTGATGACAGAGAGAGCTCTGGTATGTCTCTTCTTATAAGGACATAAATCCTACTGGATCAGGTACTCACTTTTATAACCTTATTTAACTTTAATGACTGCCTCATAGGTCCTGTCTCCAAATAAATTCACATTGGGAGTTAAGGCTTCAATATATGAGTTTGAGGGGAACACATGTATTTCATAACACTCAGAGTTCTTAAAAACTTTATTTCATTTCCAAAAATAAAGGTAATTATGTATACCATTAATGTAAAAACTAGAGAAGAAAAAATTATTTTGTTTCTGAAAATATATTCATAAACTTCTCTTACTAATAAAGTATTTAATTCACTTAACGGTTTTAATTTGTAAGCATATTCATTTTTTTTTATTTTGTTCTGTTTTGTTTTACCAATATGTTGGAGGCCTCCAGGATAATATTACTACATTTAATTTGCAAATTAAAATCATAGGATATTGTAACTTGTCCAGACCTATACTATGAATTGATGCTAAAACTTATAATCATTTAGTTCCTATACAACTCTCCTGGCTCCATCCTATAAAATTTCTGCATGACCAATAAAAGTAAGTTATAGGAAATACTTAAAACAGAAAATAACACAAAATACATTTATATTTTCTTTGATGTTTCTGTGTCTTCTTTCAAAAATAGTTGCTGCGTGCAAAGAATGTTATCACATTGGTGATATCCTAAGACAGATGATCATAAAGCATCCTGAGAAATGCACAAAAGCAAAGTAGGAAAAGTCAGGATTAGGTGGGGCTTCAAAAGCATGTGGCCATGAGGCCTGAATTCAGTTTGTTACTGATGGTCAAGACTGCCCAGTACAGGAATGAGGCATCATATGTAGAAAGGGGACAATGTTTAAGGTCAACCTTAAATTTCTTGATCCAATCAGATTGGAATAGGAAGGACCCTGGCAGAGAATTGGGGACAGATGTTTTAGGTTTAAGAGTAGAGAATAGTAACAGGCAGGTTATTAGGACCTAAGCCAAGTAAAATTTCAAGCCCAGGTAGCTTGGCATTGGGAAAACTAAGAAGCAGCTCATTTGTTCCAAGAAGCTAAAATAACGTAGGTGTAAAAATGTAGTTGCAGAGCTATACGTGCACCGGATGCCCCAGACGGTACCTAAACCTGAGTCCCTTTTCCTTTCACATTGTATTATCTGTATATGTGAATTTATCCTAATTCATACCTCAAATACCATCTATAGGTCTCGTCCTGTTCTTTCCCAATCATTGGAAACAAGTGGGTAAGGTAACTCTGGCTGCAGTGTGTTGGTCCAAGGTAGCCACCTTGAAATAAGGAAACCACACAAAGGATGTGTTTCTGTCTCTTCATAAATTATACTTTATTGATTGCTATTCCAGTTGTCCCAATTTTTCTCCCTTTGCCCCTTTCCACCCAGCACCCACCATTCCCTCAGGCAATCCCCACACCATTGTCCATCCATGTCCATGGGTCATGTGTATAAGCTCTTTGGCTACTCCATGTCCTATATTGTACTTATATCCTTATGGCTATTCTGTAACTGCCTATTTGTACTTCTTAATCCCTTCACCTCTTCACCCATTCTCCCACAACTCTCTCACATCTGGCAACTTTGAAATGGTCTCCATATACATGATTCGGTCTCTGTTCTTCTTCTTTACTGTGTTTGTCTTTTTTTTTTTTTTTTAGATTCAATTGCTGATAGATATGTATCTATTGCCATTTCATTGTTCATAGTTTTCATCTTTCTTTTTTTCTTAAATAATTCCCTTTAACATTTCATATAATGATGGTTTCATGATGATGAACTCGTTTAGGTTTCTGTTGTCTGGGAAGCTCTTAATCTGCCTAATGATTCTAAGTGATAACTTTGCTGGGTAGAGCCATCTTGGCTGTAAGTCCCTGCTTTTCATGACTTTGAATATTTCTTGTCAATCCCTTCCAGCCTGCAAAGTTTCTTTTGGGAAATTATCTGACAGTCTTATGGGAACTCCACAGTAGGTAACTAACTGCTTTTCTTTCGCTGCTTTTAAGATTCTCTCTTTATCTTTGACCTTTGTATCCATCTTGTTTGGGACTCTCTGCTTCCTGGGCTTGTGTGTCTATTTCCCTCACCAAATTAGGGAAGTTTTCTTTCATTATTTTTTCAAATAGATTTCCAATTTCTTACTCTTTCTGTTCTCTTCCTGGCACTCCTATGAGGCAAATGTTGGAATGTTTGAAGTTGTCCCAGAGGCTGCTTACATTATCGTCATGTTTTTAATTCTTTTCACTTCTTGTTCTGATTGGTTGTTTTTTGCTTCCTTATGTTCCAAATCATTGATTTGATTCCCAGCTTCATCTATTCTACTGCTGTTTCCCTGTAAACAGTTCTTTATTTCAATTAGTGTATCCTTCATATCTGACTAGATCTTTTTTATGCTGCTGAGGTCCTCCCTAAGTTCTTTGAGCATCCTTATAATCAGTGTTTTGAACTCTGCATCTGATAGCTTGCTTATCTCCAATTTGTTTGGTACTTTTTCTGGAGTCTTGAACTGTTCTTTAATTTGGGCCATGTTTCTTTGCTTCCTCATTTTGGCAGCTTCCCTGTGTGTCTATGTATTAGGTAGAGATGGTAGTATAGGTAAACATGGCTCTCAACCTCACACAACCACATCAAAATTACAACTAAAATATAGAACAACCATCACTCAAAACTGTCAAAAATAGAGTTGAATAGAAGTCTGACACCTATAGAATTAAAGCAACCACATCCATCCAGACTGGTAGGATGACCAGAGTTGCAGAATAGGCTGGTCCAACATCCACATGTGGGCAAATAAAAATCTGGGAGGGATAACTCAGGAGTGAGGAGTCTCAGTCCTATACCAGTTCCCTTGCCTAGAGTCTTAGGGCCAGAAAGATAAGTTCCCATAACTTCTGGCTGTGAAAACCAGCATGGATTTAGTCAGGGGAAGAAATTTTTGGAGTCCCAAGCAGTTCCCTTTAAAGAACCCACCCAAGGACTTACTCACACTCACTCCCTGTGAGCTCTAGCACTGGGGTAGAAGCTTGAAAAAGGTATCAGTAGCATACAATGAGGCACTAAAGTGTCTGGCATCAAGGTGGAAGGTGGAGGATAACTTTCTCCCAGATAGAAAGGTGGGAGAGGCCATTGCCCCTTTCTTAAACCCTTCCCCAATAGATACACAGAGCCAGCAGGCAGGTGACATATCTGAGACTCCATCAACCTGGCTAACACTGTTTTCCCCACCTTAGATATCCCCTGAGTCTCCATCCCACGTTATGTTAATATTGACTCTTTCATATGAATGGCTGGTCTTGGCTCATGCTTCATAACTTCCTAAATCCTGTCAAACAAGCAACAGCTGGCCTCAGTAAGCTCCCAGCCCTCATACCTCTTGTAAAGTGGCCCCAGGCCTGGTACTAACAGCATCCAGCCTAGACTCACAGCTTGGCTTTGCCTAGGAATCTCCAAGCCCATCACAAGTAGTAGCCATCTCAGGTTGCTTTAAAGCTCACACAGTGTGGCCCTAGCCAGAACACAGGTAGGGGCTGACTTTGGCTTGGACTACCCAGGACCCTAGAGGTAGTGCACCCACTGGACACCTGCAGACCACGTTATAACACTACCACCCCTCTGCTGCACAGCTGACCCTCCCTGGAGGGTGGAGGGTGGTGGTCAGTGGTCACAGCCAATCCTTGCAGCTGACTGACCTGGATAAATCCCTCCCATTGACCTACCAACACCAATCAAGGCTCACCTACCAAAGGAAGGTGTATTCATCCCACCCAAAGGGCACACCTCGAGGTCCCAGCTTGGGTGATAGGGGAGGTGGTGCTACTGGGCCCTATAAGGCACCTACTACATTAGGCTATCCTGCCAAGACAGGTAATCATAGCAGACTTGTTTCTCAAACCAGAAATCTTCTTGTGACCGTCCTTCTATTAAAAACAGAATGACAACCCTGGTCAGGCAGCTAAGTTGGTTAGAATTGTCATTTCATTATGCCAAAGTTGTGAGTTTGATACCCAGTCAGGGCACACACAGGAATCAAACAATGAATGCATAAATGAGTGGAATAACAAATCAAAGACTCTCTCTCCCTCTCCCCAACGCCGCTCTTTCTCCCTCCCCCTCCCTCCTCTCCCCTCTCCACTATCTCACCCTGCTTCTCTCTCTAAAATAATAAATTTAAAATAAAACAGAACTAGTTAGTTTGCTTGCTTGGACTAGAATGGCTTGAATCAATCACATAAATGTTGTTTAAAAAACATTTTCAATTATTCTCATTGTCTCAGTGAACCTGTTGGTGAATTCCCAAACTGAATAGATTGAGCAATGGAAAAAGTTTTCCTTTTAATGATAGTTGTAATCTCTGTACCCATTTCCTTATTTTTTCCCCTTCCATGGTGACCTGTGGAGTCTAGGAGACTGGCTTTCAGGCACCTTTGTTCAGTCATATCTTTCCAAATAAAGGGCCATGAGGTAGGCCAGCTTTCATGGCCATGAAGGCACATACTGAAAGTGATCACAATGGAAACAAATCCCTCATGAGGGCTCTATCCTCTCCTCCTCCTAACTGGTATTTATCTTCAGTGCGTATTTGATGTGTTCTTTTTATCTTCTACCTATTGCACTATTCTGGCTTCTTGGCCAACATTTGATTTTTTGTGTGAAAAAAAGCTTTATTATAGAAAACAGCATACTATTTTTTTTCAAATCTGAAGAGATGATATTATGGTAACTGGAAAAATGGTCAGATGTCAAATATAAATATATAAAAGCCTTCTTGCTGTCCTATTGGCCATATTACATTCATTTTATTTTTGCTGGCGATATTGGAGGGGTTTGTGTGTGTGTGTGTGTGTATAAATTCTAATTTCTATCAAGGTTTCATGGATTTTTAAAATTTAGTATTTCATTACAATTGTCTTATTCTTGGTTAACTACTTTTTGCCAGGACCATTATTAGTCAAGCAAAAAAAATTCAGCAACCGTTTTGAGGAAAAAAATTACGATCTACATATCAATAATATTTATATCTACCCATTAGATGTCTTTTTTTAGCCCAGACCCTATACCCTTCTACCTCTTTTATATCTTTTCTTGAGTACCCCAAATTTTAAACTTAATGCCCAAACTGAACTTCTCACCTCCTCTCTCTTTCTCAACCAGATCCTTCTCTCATCAAGTGAATACTTCATCCAAATAGTTGTTGCAATAATAGTAATTACAAATAAAATTATTGAACATTATTTTTGTGGTGCTATTTTAAATGCTTGATATTCACCAACTTTTAGAACTAAAAAATTATAATCATAAAACCTTTTTTAAATAGTAATATGAGTCAGGATGCTTTTCTGTGCTTGACGTTCACATGCACAAATTCCTCTGGCATTTCTCTGGAAATTTAAATGTTTTTCCAAATTCTAATTTCTGAAACAAGAAATTAGGAAAACTGTTACAGTATTATATTTTTTTCTGTAAGAATTAAAACCCAACAATAGACATACAATAGCTCAAGGTAATCCACTGATGTCACACAGCAAAGAAAATCTGGATACATTGTCAACAGAGTTGAAGGTTAAGGCTGGATATTCTGGGGAAGAAGGTTTGGTCATGATCTAATCACTCAGTCTGGCTTGTACCCCTCATCGCTGTGTTGTAACTGTATTTTCTTGGTTCTGTCTAATGGTAATTCATTATTATAAATAAAATAAATGTTTATATGTCTATAGGCATTATACATTTTCAGTGAATTCTACCACTAGTACTCAAAGAAAACAGTTTTAGAAGCAAAAGAAGTCCTTAATTAGGTAATTTTGAAATGTTATTCTGTGTAGGGCTATTACCCTGGCTAAGAGGACTGTGTATAAAGTTATTTTAATACTATCCAGTTGTATTTACTGGTGATTTCCTGTGTCTGAATACGTGCTTTAGAGTTAATTATAAATACCGTAATACAAGAGATTCAAGAAGAAGCAGATGTGGATAGTATTGGAGAGTTCTCTGATATGCAATCAAAACAGTTTTAATATCTGAATTAACAAAAGCAAAACTAATTTAAAAGCAAACCAAAATGTTGTCAAGCAGATAAAATATATTCATATTTAAAAATAAAGTGAATTTATTTGAAGTAACATGTACCTTAACACCACACTTGAAGATAAAAATAAGGCCTGTGTGCTCTAAAATTTTATTTTAAAAATAACAACATTTAAATATTAAATATTTATTTATTGCTTTCTGAATTTTAAAATTATTATTATTTGGCATTCATTTTGTTTTAATATTTCCCCTTTTATGAGATATCTACATTAGATAGAGATCAGTTTGAATGTTATTAAAATATATAGCTTTCTCCCAATGTGTTGGTTCATTTTAGCAATAAATAATACACTTATAATTATGTATTAAAACAAAAGAACTCTGGCCCTGGCTGAGTTGATTGGGAGGCACCATCCCACAAACCAAAAGGTCACGTGTTTGATTCCCAAGTAAGGTACATACCTGTGTTACAGGTTCTGTCCCTAGTCAAGGTTCATAGAAAAGATAACCAGTCAATATTTCTCTCTCACATCAATGTTTCCCTCCCTCTTTTTCCCTCCTTTCCCTTCCCTCTAAAATCAATAAGCATGCTCTTGGATGATGATTAAAAAAAATGTTTGAAAATTTTAATGTAAGCTATCACTGAAAAAATATTTCACTGTTTATTATTAAAGTGAAATAAATATTATGAATAAAAAGAATAACTTATGTTTTCAGAGTCTCAAGAATCCCAGTGAATTCTAATTTCTCCTTCCAAAATCCTGAATATGAACACCCTTTGAGGATTTGGAAACACTACCTGTTCACAAGTTAAACAATTCTAGAATGGACATAATTTCCCCATACATGTGCTAAACAATAATGGGAAAACAACAAAATTTAGCTGCTTGCTCCTGGAAGAAAAACTGTGAATCTATTCTAATAGTACATATACCCCAAGAGTAACTTACTCATCAAAGAACTCCTTCATTTTGTTTCACCCACCAAACCAAAGCTGTTAAATCATAAAATCTGTCCAATCCCAACCAGTTTATCAACTTGCAAAACCCTCCTTAAAATCACTCAATTTATTCCCTAAAATGATATAAGTATCTGCCTCTGTCATGACTCCTGAGAAAATACGAATATCTGTCAAGGTGATGATGTTTTCCCTTATCTCAGTTAAGTCTACTAAAGTACTAAGTTTTGTTAGATCAAAATGTTGTTGGACCCCCCCAGCCCCGCTCGTGTTTTGGAGATCAACACTTGGCTACTATATGCTTCTATAGACAATAAGAGAAATAGCACAGAGCACCCTTCCACTTGCTTTAGGGGATGCTGCCAACTCATGAATTGCTTAAAAAGTCAATTAGATCTTTAAAAAGAAAGAAATAGCATTATCCTCATTCTGTAGAAGAATTATTGAGGCACTGAATAGCTAAGTTTTGAATAATTTGCTCAGGTCCCACAGATAATAAGTGGAAGGAAGATTGCCTTCTCCATACCACAGTATTTTTCTCAAACTATAACTCAATTTCACCTGTTTTTCTTCAACTCTCTCTCTTTGGTTTGCATTATCATTACCTAATACTTAAACTAGTGTAATTGTCTGTGAACTGATCTTACTGCAAACTTGGCCCTCTTAGAATCATTCTGTAGACAGCAGCCATAATGTCAGAATAATTTTTGGATTTGCAAATTGGACCATGACCTTTGCTATTTAACACCCTTTCAGTGGTGTTCTAGTGAATATACAATTAACAAGAGAATACCCCAGCAATTTAAAATCTAAATCCTGAGCAAGTTCTCTAAACCCTGCATCAGCTGACATTTGCTATTTCTACAGGCTTATACCTTACTAATCTTTCATTGCATTCTGTGCTTCCAACACAGTGTCTTTCTTTCATTTCCTTAAATGTATGGCTGCTTTCTATTAAACAAGACGATTCTTCCATTCAGACTCCTCCAACCACCTACCCCTTTTAAAATAACTCATATGGCATTCCTTTAGGTGTCTGCTTAAGGAATTTCATGTTAATTATTCCTACTCCTTCACCAATCTGAACCTGGAATCTTTGTATTCCCATCAAAATCTTTAACTTTCCTTCATAACATGCATTACAATTTGTAAATATATTTTATTTTAGTGGCTATCTAAGTCATATTTTTCCTCCATAAGATGATCAGCTCCACTAAGTCTGGTGCTAAGATTTTTTTTTCGCTGTGTTTTCGGTACCTAACACAATATATCTTCTTCAAAGACATGTAGTCACTACTAGTTGAACTGACAGAATAATGAATTTATGAGTGAATGAATGATTAAATAATAGCATACAAGAAAATAGATTCCAGAAACTAAAAAAATGATGCCTTAAGTCACCCAAGTTGAAGGTTAAGGCAGTAACTGCTGACTGAAAATATCAGTGCTTCTAAGTTAGGGTTCTCAGTTCTGTTTGGACTTGATAATCACTTAAGGAGCTTGGGAAAAAATCCAATTAATTGATTTGAGATGAGGCTCAAGGATCCAGAGTTTTAAAACTTCCTAGTTAATTTTAACCTGTGATTAAGATTTAGAATTACAGTAAGTAGCTTGGAAAAGTAGATATTCTCCAGACGCATGAATATTAGTTATGTTACAGTAACATCTGGGATCTTGGAAGGTCTTAGTACTAATCAAAAGAACACTTGGAATCTTTATTCCTCAATGCATGGCTACTAAATTGACTCAAACCCCCAAATTCATAAGTTGTTCAGTTTGGGCCTTGACTATCATTTCTGTACTTCACCAACAGTTTTCTGATACCTCTTCTTTTTACTCTTTGGTTTTTACCTGTTGTTTAAATTCCATTCTTCAAGATGTATTATAAAGCTTTTTGCTTTCACCAGATACTACAGAGGTTAACAATATTGGGCCTTAGATGATTTTACTGTCCTTACTATATTATGAAACTATTGCCTTGCCATGAGAATTCACAAAATACTTCAACTTTATCTGAAGTGATCTGAGGACTTCAAACAAGAGACAGTGGATTTGTCTCTAGCATGATGCTCTTGGAATGTGGATGTTTGCTCTTAGTGATTGATTCCATTATTTTACTGGTTAATATATTGTTCCATTTTATTCCTATCATCTCCATGATGTTCATGACCATTAAATAATAATAATTAAGTGATTCCATTTGAAAATTGACAAGTATTTAGGCAAAACCATTTGAATATTTCCCCTATCCTCAAGAGATTTACAGTATATAAGCAGAAGACATTAATTTCTATAGTTAACAGCAAACAAAATCATTGCACAAAGAACATGACAAAAATAATAAGAATTAAGTGGTAATTACTAAGGTTCTTACTCAGGGGTTGTATAGACTGAAAATAGGTATAAGATAAATAGTAACTGACAAAAGTAGACATTCTCTAATCTCAGCAAAATGACTTTGTGGCTAATTTAATCTTTTCTAACTGACATCAGTTGCCATGACCTAAATGGTCATGTTGTGATTTATGTTGGTCAGATAACTGGGAAAGCCAATGTGATCCCATCAGCTGTGTCAAGAATCCCCTTGTGAATGGGGAAATATAATCAGATATGGTTTATTGCAAATATATTTTGAGAAAAATTTGGAAACAAGAAGATATTTTGGGCATAGAGCTTATAATTTGAATAAATCAACAAAAGAAGATGCGGAGCATTTTGGAAGTCTTTGTTCTGCTCAGCATGATTCGAGGTTGATCATAGATTCTTAAATGGCAGGGAGTGGGCATTGATTCAAACCATGTTTATATTTTAGGTGTCTTTGATCACATCAACTGGACCAGGAGGTGAGATTTGAATAAAATGAGGACATTCGTGTTCCTTTTCCAGAAAATTGAAATTAGCACTAAGAACATCTGTCCAAGTTGTTTTCATAGTGACATAAACTTGGGACTATTAAATCGCCCTCTTCTACCTACCAGGTGGATTGCATATCAGAGAAAGTTTACAGATAAAGTCGAGCCAGAATTACAGAGTGCAGTGAAGATGAGAGGCAAGTATTAATGTAAGTGCCAGGTATCTCTACATTTCCAGGTTTCATTCTTCTCATATCTGGCCACGTTTCCTTCCTTTTTGTTTCTTGAAGAATATTTGAGCTTATTTCTTGCAACAAAGTGTTCTAAAACAGAAGCAGCAAATAAATTAGATGGTTAAAGGAAAATCCATCGAGAAAGGGGCATAATATATTCCTTGCTATTGGTCCCACATTATTTCTCATTTACTTTCCAAATGACTCTTTTCAAAAAGTATCACAGCAGTGGGTTTCTTTCTTTATAACTATATTGGATATATGCAAATACTGTATTGAGGAAAAACTCTCTCTGTATACAGGTAGATATGGTAAAGAAACATTTTTACTTCTCATCTCGCACTCTGTTGTGTGACATAACTAGATTTTGCCAACAACAACACACAACTGATTTGGCAAAGGATACATGTTATCACGTGCTTGAGTATTAGAATCAAAATCAACTCTGGCTCCTGTCCTCTTCATCATCTACTCCTCTATGGGTGTGTTCGCTACATGACGTTTCTGAGACTAAAACCTTTCGATTGCTTTTCTTCGGATCAGATTACCTCTTGCTGTACATTTACTACTCTTTCATACTTGCATTGACAAACAATGTGGAATATCACATACATAGTTTACAGGCATTCGATAATAAACAAATGCTCTAGTTAGGATGAGAAGCAAAACCTTCACAAAATTTACAGGATAAGCCTAGGCTGTAGAATTTAACTGGCTTGGATTTGGCACTTACCAGTGATGTGACTCTTGTGGGAGTTAATCAGCATTTCTGATCCCCAGCTTTCATATCTGTAAATGGGGATAATAATGGGGATAATAATATATTAATATTAATAATAATATGATAGGCTGTTAGGATTATAATGAGGTAAGGTATGCAATGTAGTATAACAATACTCGGTCACCTTAGAGACACAAGCACAATGCATACAATTATTATTTGTTAGAGGGAAATCCCTTAATACCCTGATTCTGAACTTAGTCACATTATTGATGACCCAAATCCATTTGTGCTCCTTATGTACACAGAAGCTTTCAAACTTCATTTCCAGCTGCAGAGTTGCACTCCGGTCATAACTCAGCTAAAGAGATTTTTTTTTTTCCCTTGAATGAATTATGCTTCTGGTGTGCTAAATTTTCTCAAGGCAGTCAACCATAAAAATTATATTATGTATTTCTCTTGTGGAACTGGCGTGAAAGTAGAGTTTGTCAAAACTTCCTGCTCAGCGTTTAATGAGGCCCTCACTGCACTTGATCCAGTCAGGTTGTACATCAAGAGGGTAAACAGGAAGCTTGGAGAAGGAGGTTAAAACTAACAAAATAAGGCCATAAATAATGAGAGAATTTTTTTTTTTTAATTAGAAGTGAAGAATTTGGTGGAGAGAGTCAACTAATTGTCACCTTTTTTATATGCAAGGGTGAATTTGCTTTGCCTTGTGCCAGGACCTAAAATTAGAGAACTCTATTTGCACTGATATCTTTGATAGTCATTGGTGAACTAAGAAGCAGATGTCCCCCTGACCTGTATCTAAGTGAACAGGAATGTCGGGGTAGGGGAGTCATCGAGCTCTGGGTTGGCTTGGTGAAGGTCCTGAGGATTCTCAACAAATGATAGGGTTATGTAAAGACTATGTAAAAAGATTACAAAAAATTGAAAAAAAAATAGCAGTAGTACCCCCACCTTTTGTAAATGTAGATTTAGACCCTATGGGTTTTACTACTGAAGACGTAACAAATAAGGTTTGCTTTCTTGTCTCTACTCTATTGCAATGTTAATGGCATTGTAATCTTATATTTATTAAAAGGTAATTCAAGATTCTGAGCTCATCTTATTTTATAACCACTTTGTTTTGGGCGGAGTCAAATGCTCATCCACAGTCCCTCTAATTCTTCCTCTGAGCCAGAGTTGCAATACATACCTGAGTGTTTCTGAGTGGGTCCCTGCCTTTTGCAATCATGTAACTTAAAATCCCATTAGCACTGAACATGTTGCATTGAATCCGGATGACCATCTGCTTGTCTACTCTACCTGTTAAACAATGAGAAATTATGCTTCTTATTGTTTGTTGTATCCTGAGCACCTATGACTCTTCAGCCCTACTCTTCAGTACATTAACCAACCATCTTTTTCCTGGGTTGTTGCAATGAGCGCCTAAATGTTGAAATGCTGCTCTTCACATGAAAGTGATCTTTGTAGTCAGCAAAAACTCGATGTCACATTTTTGCTCACAGTTCTCAGATCATTACCTATTGTGCAAGAAAAAAACAAAACAAAACAAAAAACCAGAATCAAATCTTGCACCGAACTCTAATATAAGCTTTTAATTGCTTTTTACTGCTTATTGCTTAAAAGTTTTTATTTATTTTTAGAAAGGGGAAGGGAGAAAGAGACATAGAGAAACCTCAATGTGTGGCTGTCTGATGCATGCTGCCTACTGGGGGCCTGGTCCACAACCCAAGCTTGTGCCCTAGACTGGGAATCGAACCAGCAACTGTTTGGATCACAGACTGGCACTCAATACACTGAACCACACCAGCCAGGGCTAAACTTTGTGTATAAGAGTGATCATATTATATTCCAATTTTTGCATTTCTTTCAATTTTGTTCCAGCAGTGCGGGACCCACACATCCATTATCTCTCACAGTTTTAGGCATGTACTAGTTGCATGAAGAACTAGATAGCAGGAAAGTAATTCAGTGACAACGTAGAAGCTGTGGGATATTTCAGGACAATATCCCCAAAGGCAGTGATCTTCAGCACAGCCAGAGTTTCACCCATGTTCATATCACTTGTTAAAATAAAGTTTCTACATTTTAGTCCATAATAAAGCCTAGAATTAAGATCTCTGTGATGTGACAAAAATTTCATATAACCAAAAGGTAAAATAATATAATTTCAATATATGCTATATGGGTATTTATGCCTACTTTTAAAAAGGGAGAACACAGAAAAATTCAGATGGTTCGGTATGTAATCGCGTATATTTTGCTCTAAGTCATGGCCCAGGGGATGCATGTGTATCCTGGCAATACTGAACCCCATGAAGCTGTGCACCAGCATCTTGTTTCACATAAATTAAGGTGCTCGGTATGCATTATTTACCGTCTTCTAAATCCTCAGGCTTCAGCAACAGATACATTAATGAAAGATTAGATAGAAGGGCAACCAACTCATTCTCATTTTTCTGGGACTTCCCCCTTTCAGCACTGAAACTCCTGTGTCCTGGCCACCTGATTCTAGGCAAAATGGAACAGTTGGTTACCCTCTGTGTTCTGTAGTAAATTTTCTAAGCTGTTCATCTGTTCTTCAGGCATTTTTTTTAAACTTGGAATTCCAACTGAGATAAGTTCCCTATAAAGCTGCTTTGCTTTAAATGAGGAGAGATGCTAAAGCTTTGCCCAATTAACGCAATTCCGTCATCTCTACTTCTTAGCTACGGCCTCTGTGAGGGCCTGTGGTCCTAACACAGCCTCCCTGACTTGCCTCTGTCGTTGGCTCGGTTTCCTTGAATGCGATCATTTGTCTTACCCTCCCTTTACTCATCTGAAATACAGAAGTAATATTTTCCTTGTAAGTTGTTTGTGATATTTAAATTTCTCTTACTTGATGTCAATTTAGTTTCTAGATTTCTTATACAAGGCAGTGAAATTCCGCTAGTGCTTTTCTATTGAAAGGAATTACAAAAGACAATCATACTTGTTAAGTCACCTGCCTCTCATGGACAGCTTTATATAATTGTACTAAAAGACTAAAATTTAAGTAGCAAATGCAGTAGAAATACAAAAGTCAAAAAGAGTTGTAGTGCGTGTCTGTATTTTAATGTGTGAGTGCCAAGTAGTCAGTCACCAAGAGAAAGATCAGGACTCCTTGTAAGTCTTATGCAGCTCTAGAAATTAAAAGTTACCAGACAGGCAACATTTTGAACAAATCATAAGACTACTAAAAAGTCTTGTACCACGCATATGTTTAAGCATATTTATGTGGTTTTGGTGTTGGTATTTGTGTTTGTTTCTCATCGGAATTTGGATCCCTTGGGGAAAATGGTCATTTAACTTCTACGACTCCTTCCAAATATATCCTGGCTTCGTATCACAAACTCAAACTTTGAAATATCATTGGAAGTAAAAACTTAGCAAGAAATTTAACTGCAAGAAACATTCCACAGTGACTCCTTGTGATCACAAGTGATAAAAAAGTAATTTAATTGAAATGGTCATAATTTCAGAGCATACACCCTTATGTTTCTGCAGATAAATGCCATTTTATTAGGCTCAACACTGCATATCAATATTAAATTCTGGTTCTCTCCAATTTTTGTTTACACGCAGTGTTTATTTTAGGCTACCACGGATTACAACGACCTTCCCAGAAATCTCTCATCCTGAAGTGGTGTTCACCATGACGCTCCAACTGGGGGTGTGAGCATGGCGAGACAGGCATCCACAGAGAGAGCAGCAACCATTTTAATCACCCTCCTTGCAGAAACATCTGGCCGAAACCCAGCCACTTTAGGCCTAGATTTAAAATGGGAATTGATTCCTGGGGAGAATCCAACTCTATCTGCAATGAAATCTAGTGTTCTGTGGATGAATTTAGTGTCCCCAGCTGAATACAAGGAGAAAAGATAAACCTGTGGTTATGTATGTGGCTTCATACTCTGATAGAACTTTGCCCATTGCAATCAAATGGTTTAACAGCCTCCCCAATTAAATAAGTCGTCAGCTTCAGGAACACGTTGAAGCTTGTTTAAAACTGTTTCTAGGGTGATCATTTTGGGCCAAATTATTTTTACTTACATTTCTTTCCATTGTGTGGCACTTGTAGCAATGCATAGATTCCTAGGTATCATATCATCTTTCAGCTTTATTCTTAGCATTGTATCTGAAAATGACTTTTCACAGCTCTTCTGTATTCCACCAGGATTCTGGACAAAGAAAAGTTAATCTGTGTCAATTTGCAGACAGTCACCTGGGTTACTTTTCTTCCTGCTTTCTCTCTGCTAATAGTTGCTTGGAGAGTGAGTCCTGCAGTAATGAGGTTTTCCTAGACAACCTGGCTTGCTGGTGAGTCCCAGGGGCAGGGCAAGGGGATTATAATATTTTGGGTCTTCAGTGTAGGTGGCCCTGATAAATTTTAAAAAATGGCTTTACAAAAGCAAAGCATAATTAAGAATTATCTGCCCTTTACTTTGAATATGCCAATACTCTCTTTAAAAAAGAATTACATGTGCGCTTAGAAATGACAGAAGCATGTCATTTCTTTGAAAAAGAATAAGGACCTATACAGAGTAAGTAAATTATCACAATGCTAGGAGTGTACTAAAGGGAATATAATAGTGTTAGTGGAGAAGCAAACATGTAGGCATGGTGATGAATGAGTGGTTTATACAGCTTGGCTTTTGACACTGACCAAACTTCATTCTTTAAATTGTTCATGTTTTATTCACTTCTTCCTTTTCTTTTCATAAGTCTCCCTCATCCCTTGTTTGTAGCTCCCTATCCCCACACACATGTGCACACAAGGGAACTGTAGGGCAACTGTAGGATGAAGTAACAGAAAATGGAATAAAAACTAAAACAACAGCAACAACAACACCCCAAAACTAATATGTTGCCTAATTTTTTTTGTAAAATATTTTACATGTAGTTTTACAACTTTTAATTATTTTACAACTTTTACAACTATTAATTAAGTATTCAAGAGATCATTATAATCTCTTGAAAGTAAAAAATAAAATAGAAAAAGAAAGTGAAATCTACAGCTTATTCTATAGTTTCTTATTCTGTCCACAAGTTGTTTTTCCTGTGTTTCGCCCTGCATAGTACTGGCTTCTCGTTTATAGGACCTTGAAATTTTAACCTTCAGAACCACTAGCCCAAGACAAATTGGCATAGCAGAAAGTGATAGTTGCTCTGTGTGACTCAAGAGAAGAAAATATACATTATTTCTTTCTAATCTGCTGAAGCACATTTGACTTGATTCCCACATCGATTTTCATTTGACAAGATAGATGGGAAGAGAAGCACAATTGCATAGATTTGCACATTTATTCCCATTTTCAAGGCATGAGTGAAGAAATCTTTCCTCGTTTATGACTTAAAGTATCCTGTCACTCTGTTTTTAAGTATGAAACTATTCAGGAATCAGGATGCTGTAATATGCCATTGCAATATTCCATTAACTCACTGGGTTGAGCAGTACTTTGAAGTTCCAAGAGAAAATAATTTTAATTCAGCTGCCTCCGATCTGTTACATCCACCAATGAGGCAAGGCACGCTAGCACCGGGGGGTTAATTTTAAAAACTACCTTCAGGCATAGGAGCAGACAGGCTCTTCCGGTAGGAGGGATGGATTTGTCAGCATCTCTTGCCACTTTCTTCACCCACTGCAGCCCAGGAATGTGGTGACAAGTGTGCCGCTATTAGAACAGAGAGAAATCTGGGACTGGGGAAGATGTTTGCCTTTATGGAGTCATATATTTTATGTCTTGATGTCTTAAGTGATGTGATTATTTGATTAGCAGGGAAAGTTTGACAACCAAAAGAAGGGAGTGAAATATTTCAAAATCATTTTTAACAAATCCTTCCCTTACTTAGGCTGAGAAAATAGCTTTTAAAAAGCCTGTGATTATGATTTGGTGCATTTTGACACTTTTTTCTCTGTATCCATTTCCAAATAAATGTGCCATGCAGGTGTAAAATAACGAAAAGGGTAGAATACTGGGAAAATATGTGAAATTAAAAGATTGGTTGATCAAAAAAAGAGCGAGAGAGAGACAGAAACATTTAGGCTTCCTCCCGTTGAACCAACTACAATGTCTTTCTCTTTACCCTCAGGTTCAGAAGATATTCTTCTTTCATTTCTCATAAATATTTCCTAATGTTGTTCTCAAATGAGAGAAAGGATTATAAATGAGGTAGTGAGTCTGACCCAGGGAAAGAATTTAACAGCTCTTAAAAAAAATCTACTTCTAAGGAAATGGATTCCAGAGTTAGGTAGTTGTCCCCAATTCCCAGAAGTTCAAACCCAGCGATCAGCAAGACAAGCCAGAGGTGATAAAGAGATTTGTAGACCTCTTTGGTTTTGGTGAAATTTTTTCAAATGAGTAAATGATTAAAATGACTCAATGAAAATCACACGCAAAAGGGTAAAATATAATGACTATCTGATCTGTTAAAAGGAAAAAGCTTTTAAACTAATCGATCTTTTCCACAACAATTTATGTCATAGCCTTTTAAGATGATCCCATCTTAAATGGGAAAGTGACAAAGAAATATATATCTAATATACTTGCTCAATGAATACATTTTCAGAACACTAAGAAAATGCATTTGAGAGCTTTCATTTTTAAAGGACACAACACATTAGATTCTTATCACTGAAAGTTAGAAAGTAGGAAATTATTACCAATGCTTTTTTTTTTCTCCTTCGGACTGGATGGGCAATTGTGTAGCAATCATTTAATCTCCATGTGCTTCAGTGCTGGCAACACTCAAAGCAGTACACTGAAGTATGTCCCCTAATGCTTGCCATCAATCTACTTCATGGACATATTACAGGGGTTAACTAATAAGGCTGATAAGCACTTTGCAAATCCAAAGTACAAAGTAGAAGTGCTAAGTAAGCTAAATGGAAAGAAAAGACCCACCTGATGAACAATTGATTTAAATCTCCAATGATTATGGAGTTTGTTAATACCTTCTTCTGCCCTTTGCAGTACAGTAAAGGCACTTTGGTATTGTTTTAAAACTCACTTTGAAGATGTAAGGAAAGAATATGGTGAGTATCATTTCTAATGTGAAAAATGTTCCATATTACTCAGGTGTTTTAGTTTTCAAGATATACTACAGTTGTGCATTTGTGCATCACTTGTTACTCAGGAATCGTGTTTTTATTTTTCAGTCCTCTGCTGTGACATTATCTTGTGGTAGAATATGAGATAATGGAATAGAGAAATAAAATACAGTTGACCCTTAAACTGCGTGGAGGTTAGGGACACCGAACCCTGTGCAGTCGCAAATCCACATATAACTTTTGTCTCCCCCCAGAATTTAACTACTAATTGCCTACTGTTGACCAGAGATATTAATGATAAATTAAACAGTTGATTGGCACATATTTTCTGTGTTAAATGTATCATATACTGCATTTTCACAACAAAGTAAGTGGAGAAACAAAAATGTTATTAATCATGAGGAAATAAGGAAGAGAAAATACATTTATAGTACTGGACCGTGTTTATTGATACCTTAAGTTTATGTCTTCTGTTTACAAGGTGAATCTTCTATCTGTGATGACCTACATCAGTACTTTCTTATATAATACAAAGCAATGTAGATGTGTTATATACATTATTAACACTAGACATCAAAAATGAAAATATAATGGAAAAAGATATTCATATTTATTTACAGGCATTAATGATTCATGTGTTAATAACAAAGAATCAGCATTATGGTTAAAGTACAGTAGCCTAGTATAATTGGTGTGATTGCTTCATGATAGCCAAACCTATGTACTAATAAATGAGTGTGTTACTGGATGGGGACAGGCCCAGAGTGGGTCAACCTCAGGGTGGGGGCTGGTAGCGTGTGGGTTCTTGACTATGTGCAGGAAAGATTTCACAACATGAGTCCAGGTGATTTGAGAGTAGGTTTGCTAAAGCTGGGGACAGTGAAACAACAGAAGGGTTTAAGTTAGAAGAGGCAGCAGGAGAGAGCCTAGGTGGGGCGGATTGGGCTCACTGAGATGTAGAAGTTACAGTGACAGAAGTGTGTTACCTCCTTCAGAGGAAAAAGGGGCCTTGGAGGCAGATTCATGGGGTAACCCTGGGACAAACTGTCACTGCTTGATGCTTCCCTGGTTGCAAGTCTCCTGGAATTCCTTAGAGCTTAGAAGAAAGATCAGAGTTACAAGAAGTGAGTGTGTTCTAGTGAGTGCACAGTGGGTCTTTTATCTTAAGGCTTCTCTTCTTTTTGTTACCTTGGGGGAATCCCAGGGGAGGTCTCAGGGAAAGATCTTAACAGAACACTCATTAGCTTTCCAGGAGTGTCCTTCAGTATAATCCATCGAAATGTGTGTGTAGATGGGTCAGGGTTATTTTCTGGTTAGTTTTGTTTTCAAAGAACGTCATTGAAGAGGGACCAGGACTGGAGGAGTTTGAAATGTGTAAACCATTTACTCCTAAGTGTCCTTGGTTAGGGAAGACAAAACCTTGTGATTCACTTGTCCTTGTTCAAATATTTTGTCTTACTTTCCCTCATCCCACTTGTCGGGGAATTTCCCTACTTCTTACTACCCTGCCTCAAGTCGTTAGAAACTTCTGTGGCAAATTGTCATATGGATAATACAGTATTGCAAACATTGTTACATTAAAAAAAAACAAAACACTTGTGATAATAGGCTAATATACAGTTCTCTCCAATTATGAGAACTAGGAATACAGTACAGTAACATAATTCTTTGAAAGGAAAGTTATAAAACAGTAAAGAAACTAACACATTCTTAATTTTTTATTAAATATCACTCACTTATGCCTGTATGAGGATAAGTTATTTACTTCCGTAAGCCTTGCACACAATGTTCTGCAAAATGAATACTTAGGTAATGATAGTGATGACACGGGAAGGCCTCATGCAGTTCATTCTGTGCCATTATTAGATTTTCACACAAAGACACACGCATATACAACAAAGAAGTTTATTGACTGTATGGCATAATGCTTTTTGACTATTCCTTAAGTGGGAGTGAGTCACTGTAAAGATCTCCAAATTCATCACCTTCATGTTGAGCAGGTTGATGAGGAGAAGAGAGAGTAAGGGTTGGTCATCTTGCCTCAGGGGTGGCCAGGGCAGAGGAGATGGAAGACGAGGCAGAGGAGACAGCCATACTTGGTGTGATAGTAGGGAAATACATTGTGTTTTTTCTGACCTTTTGCTTCTCAATTGTTTAAAAAACATTTCTATATGATACCACTCTTCCCACCTTTTGCCTTAGATCCAGTGCCCCATCACAGAAGAATCTATGTTGCAAAAGAAATAAAAAATAGTCTTGATGATCAGAACCCTTATACCAGATTGTTTAATATCAGTTTGTGTTCTGGCCTGCCTTCTATGTGTTCTTTTCATCACCTGGCCCTGATCATAAACCTGACTGTGTTTGCACAAAAACATAGAGTTAACCTATCTCTTCTTGCTTTAAATCCCGGTGTCCACTTCTCTTCATTACTAATTGGTGTCCTTTGTGGCATCCCCCCCCTCCCAGAATAGGCACTTTCTTTGTGTTAGAAACCTTTTCAGGCAATGATTGTCTTAATGACATCTGGGAACTCATCTGCATCCCCTTGGTCTGCAGAAGCTGCTTCTCCTGTTAACTCAGCATTTTTTGAGCCAAAACTCCCTAAAATTATCAAACCATCTTTTCTCTGGCATTAAATTCTTCAGCTTCACCTTATTTTTGCTTTAAGTTGTCATAAAATGGTTTCTTTAAAAAATCATATTAGCATCTATAGGTATGGCTTTCTGTAACCATCTGGCACCTACATAAAAGCTTCATTTTCAATATGGAATGAAAACGTATTTTGCCAAAAAGTTCAAGGCTTTTATGCCTGTTGGTGTAGCTGAAGTGAAAGCTTCAGAAATTTTATTATATTTTTTTCACAGTGGTCCTTACAGTGGATTCATTTATCTTGAACTTGCGCGCAACTGCAACTGCAGACCTCAATCTATGGTACATATCTAGTAATTCAACTTTCCTTGTAACACATGCCTTTGCTTCCCAGGAACCTTTCTAGCATCACCAGTGGCATTTTGTATGGGGCCCATGATGTTAGTCAAAGTTTATGTATTGCACTAAATGCAATAAAAAAACATGCAAGAACTATGAGAGATCACTTTTTACTGTGATATGCAATTTACTGGAAAGAGGAGCTGCTCATGCATAGATGATTAACATCACATGCTGTTTTAAGCAAATACTTGTAACAGTTGAGCTCACTGCAATAATATCAGGAGGTGATTACAAAAATTATTACAGTAGTACAGTATGTACTACAGTTAATTTTATGCAGCTATGATTTAATACTACATCTTTGTGCTTGTTTACATTTCTCTCAAATGTAAATGGCACCATGTAAAGTTGGTGTTTGTATGTGTATGTTTTCATAAACTTTAACTTTTTATAATAGATTTGTGTATATTTTATGGTAGTAAATGATAAAGTAGACTAGTATCTGCATATGTGTTATGCTTTCATGACACATCTTTTTCTTTTTTTTTTTTTTGCTATTTCTAGGCTATGCATTTCTGCAAATTTTTTCAACTTGTTGTAAATCTCTAAAATTTGCCCCAATGTATTTATTGAAGAGAAGCCCTATATAAGTGGACCCATGCAGTTCAAATCCATGTTGTTCAAGGGTCAACTGTATTCTAGTTAGTAAGAAAATGAGGATGGCAAAGAATAAGTTTCCTTGGCTTCTTAAGAAATATATCTTATTCTTAGGGGAAAGAAAAGATAAACTCTAAGGCATAGAGAAGTTTTGTTTTGTTTTGTTTTGTTTTATTTTGCTTTAATATTCAGTCCTAGTCATACCTCCTTCAGCTTTCAGGAAGGAGACTAAATAGTACCAGTAGTGATGGGAGTTTTTGTGATGTCAGCTTTTGTCTTGGAAGAACTGGAATAAACTCAAAATCATTTCCCACACTCTGCAAAATGATATGCTGTGACTGTGTCTCAGCAAAGTCACGATGAAATCATTTCCATAATACTTTCACCTTATAGATATAAGTAGAGGTGGACAATGAAGTGCAAAGTAGGGTAATTATCTAGGATAACGCAGACAAATAAAACTTGGTTATGTGTAGTAGTCTGCTCAGACTACCATAACCAAATGCCACCGACTAAGTGGTTTAAACAACAGACATTTATTTTCTCATAGTTCTGGAGCCCAGAACTGTGGAGCCCAGAAGTCCATGATCAAAGTACCAGCACATTCAGGCTCTGATGAGAGCTCTCTTCCTAATATGTAGACAGTTGCCTCCTTGCTGTGTCCTCAAATGACCTTTTCCTCTGTACCTTTGTAGAGAGAGGGAAGAAGAGCTCTGGTGTCTCTTTCTCTTCTTGTAAGGACACCGATTCTGTCTGACCAGGGACCCACTCTGGTGATCTCCTCTAACCATAGACACATCCATAAAGTCCCTCTCTCCAAATATAGTCACACTGGGGGTTGAGACTTTGAAATATGAATTTAGGTGTGGGAAAAAAATTCAGTACATAACGACATGACACATTAGACAATGGAGACCCAAATGTTATTACTTGACTGTTCCAGATTCTTGAAGAACCTTAATATTCCTGTATACTTTGTAAGTATGTAGACTAAGCATAAAACTGAATTCTTTCTCTTGTATTAATTTACATACACAACAATGTTTTTTTTCTGTATGAATAGCAATGATATAGTTAGCAGCAATATATTTAACTTAGACTATCTCTAGTATATAAGCAGTTGTTAAGAAGCAGTAAAACTGTCCCCTGTCTCTCTCAGAATGTCATAGAGCTAGCTGAAAAAATTGAGTAATATAAACTATGGCTATTAGTTTTTCTCACTCCAATAAACAACACATAGTGCCTGATTTGATTGAAATTCAACCAAGAAGGAAATTATTTTAGTCTGTAATCGTTAGACCAAAATAAGACCTTATTTAATGTAAAAAGTACCTCCCTAAAAAACCCTGTATCAAGTTAAACTATGTAAGATGTAGTCATACTATCGATTCTCCAACTTCCTAAATTCTAGCACTGTCATCTGAACCACCAAAAAAACCAGTAGACTCATCCCCTCCTCAAACCTGAAGCTAGTAAATATTTTATGGGTTGGAGATTGTCTAATTTACTTAATAGTTTACAGTCATATTCCTTTTTGTCTATAACTGCATTTTTGTTGTATTAGCACCTAATAAAATCTCTTTAATTATTCAAATGAGAAGGAAACAGGCTTCACATGAAGGGAAGACAAAAAGTCAATTCTTCCTAGTATATGGGAAAGTTTGGATAATTATTTGGATGGAGAAAATAGTGGAATATCCCCCAACATGAAGCTCCCAGTAGCATTAAAAAAGTGCACTCATTTTGGTGATTTCATTTCAGAAGATAATCATCTGTCACTTTCAATTACCAGTAATGACAAAATTTGAATCAATTCTATTTATCTGTTTTGCTATTATTTAGTTTATAAATACATCCTGGTTACATAGATAAATAAAATAACTAAATATAGGGAATTCATACTTAGCCTTATATCTGTACACTTAGCAGGCTATAACCTTTCAACTTTTAAAAGTTGAACGTGTTGATTATCAAAATATTTGCCTCATTTCGATATTTTTCTTTATGTGAGAGGAGTTTCTCAGCCCTAATCTGAATGAAAAGTTCATTGTGCTCCTCTCAAAGGAAGAGAATTAAGGAAGTTTATTCTTTGAGTCTCTAGGCCTTTATTTCTGTCTAGTTTTCAATTGCTTATCATTTGAACTTCAAATATATGCTTCACTGACACTTTTCCACAAGGGTTATTATGAAGGAAGAGCATGGATAGAACTTTTGGTAAGGTGGGTAAAAGTTAAAAGACAGAACAGCTATAGAAGAGGTGTGAGTTATGCTCTTGAATATTAGTGCTCCCTAATGTATCAGTGTAGTTAGTTGAATTGTAACCTCCAAAACGATATGCCCATGCCCAAGAACCTGCGAATATGACCTTTTTGGAGAAGGGTCTTTGAATACATAATTAAGTTAAGGACCTTGAGATGGGGGTCATTGTAGATTATAGTGGTCAGTCACCAAACTCAATGACAAATGACTTTATAAGAAAAGGAGGAGGCCATTCTGTGGTTCTGCTTTAAGATAGTAGTGGAGGGAAATAATCTCAAGGGTAATCTGTTAAGGAGGTCTGGTAACTGGGGGACTTTTGGACAAAATACATGCCAAATTTAAATTGACCAGCTCACCTAGGTGGCTTCAAATTCTTGGCTATTATACATTGTGCTGCTATGAACATTGGGTACATAAATTCTTTTGAATTGGTGTTTCCAGATTCTTAGGGTATAAGCTCAGCAGTGGAATTGTCAATAGGCAGTTCCATTTTCAGTTTTTTTGGGGAAATTTCAAACTATCTTCCACAGTGGCTGCACCAGTCTGCATTCCCACCAACAGTGCACTAGGGTTCCCTTTTCTCCACATCCTCTCCAGCACTTGTTGTTTGTTGATTTGTTTATGATGACCATTCACACTGGTGTGAGTTGGTATGCCATTGTGGTTTTAATTTGCATCTGTCTGGTAACTAGTGATGCAGAGCATCCTTTCATATGTCTCTGGGCCCTGTGTATGTCCTCCTTGGAGAAGTGTCTTTTCAGGTTCTTGGCCCATTTTTTAATTGGATCATTTGTCTTCCTAGAGTGGAGCCATGTGAGTTCTTTATATATTCTGGAGATCAAAACTTTGTCTGAGGTATCATTGGCAAATATATTTTTCCTATAGGGTTGGTTCCCTTTTCATTTTGCTGATGTTTTCTTTAGCTGTGCAGAAACTTCTTATTTTGATGAAGTCCCATTTTATTCCTTCCTTTATGCCCCTTGCTCCAGTAAATGAGTGGATCAAAAAAATTATGGTACATTTACACAATGGAATACTACACAGCAGAAAAGAAGAAGGAACTACTACCCTTCGCAACAGCATAGACAGAACTGGAGAGCATTATGCTAAGTGAAATAAGCCAGGTGGTGAAAGACAGTTACCATATGATCTCACCTATAAGTGGAACATAATCAGTAAGATAAACAAACAAGCAAGATATAACCAGCAACATTGAAGTAAAAAACAAACTGACAGTAACCAGAAGGGAGGAGAGAGGGTGATAACAGGGGAAAGGGAGGGGAAGGGTCCTCAAAGAATATGCATAAAGGACCCATCAACAAAGCCAAATGGGGGAATGATTGAGGGTGGGGCTTGGGAAGGTGGTAGTGGGAAAATGTTGACAAAAAAAAAAGTGGACGGGGGAGGCTGGGAGTAGTGTGGAAAATTAAGAAGCCAAAGAACAGGTGTGTGCAGCCCGTGGACACGCACTAACAGGGCATAGGGAATAAAGGGGGGTGGGAAATGGGACAACTGTAATAGCATACTTAATAAAATATAACTCCCAAAATAAATAAATTGACTAACTCAAAAAATATTTTTGTGCCACCCCCTATTTTAGGTCTTGTAAACACATTAAGAAATAACACACATACAGTAGTTTCTCTAGTAAAACTGTCTCTACATTTATACTTCTAAAAAGTAAACTACTATCTAAAATACAAAGTAAATCTATGTGTGACCTATGAGTTTAGACTTTGTTTGGTCCTATATGGCTGCTGTTTTTGAACCTTCTATTCATTTTATGTCTCTTGAATGCCTTCAAAAGGCATAAGAAAGCCTTTGGGCTTGTTTTCTCTAGAAATTATCTTAAAGCCTATTTTATTGTACTCCCAGTGCTGCCCTGAGAATATAAGAAAAAGAGACTTTGTCCCCCAAATTGATTTGACCCAACTAATAATACCTTCCCTTTGTCTAGAGCATTTTAATCTTTTTTTAAGGATCTTTCATGCTTGCCTTCTTTCATCTTCACAAGGGGTCAAATTCCAAGGCCAAATTGTTCTCCACATTGCCAGCTGGCTCCTTGAGTTTCTGGCATTGGCTTCCCAGCGTGCCACTGAATATTAAACAGGGATGTTAAACAGGAACTTTCTGAGACCATACTTCTGTCACAGACAATGGCAACTGACATTCTCCTACATTTATTCTTCTCACATATGAGCAGAGAAACACGTTTTGCTCACCAAGAGAGTACTAACTTGGTCTTAATATGTCAGAGAATCTGTCTGATTAGAAAACACAGTAAATGTATACTCTGACTTTGGAAATGATTCTGCAATGAAAACCACAGTGTATCAAGGTTCCTATCACTCCCTCATTCTAATAAAGTGGTGTCCTGCACCTTCACTTGCCATTAGGATGAATAAAGACAGGCCTCGTGAATCACATTTTCAGGAAGCAGTTTGCGGTAACATCTTACAATATGCGTGGATGTCCTGGATATCCTGAAGTTCAGAAACTGAACATTATTTTGTAGAATAGTTTGAGTAAATGTCTTAAGGTTATAAAGGTAAAAATACAACAGTTAGAGTATGATATATTTTGATATATTTTAGAGAGTCTGCTAAAATCCTTAAAATTGGTAAACATTTAATAATATTTCAAATGAAGTAAAAGATTATCCAAGCTTCTTTCTTTCTTGAAATTAGTAATATACATAAAAATAAAACTTAGTATCACCCAAAAATCACTTTTTTTTGTCAAGAAAGCTGAAATATTATTAATTCATGTTAGTGGTAGAGAATTGTAAGATTCAGAATAAATGATACATATTGAAGATCAAGATATAAAATAGAGACATTTCTTACCTCTTTGCCCCCTTTTTCCAACACATACTCAAACATGGTTAGCAAATTAGTGGAGAGGAGAGGAGAAAACTCTCACTTCTCTCACAAATCTACTATTTGAGTAATACTGAAAAGGAGGAGGGGATAGAACCTTAACTTCAAAAATTCAAAGACAGATTATTGATTTAGATAGGATATTTTACCTACTGAACCACCTGTGAAATTAAAAGTGACTA
Organism: Mormoops blainvillei; assembly: GCA_004026545.1. Lineage (NCBI taxonomy): Eukaryota > Metazoa > Chordata > Mammalia > Chiroptera > Mormoopidae > Mormoops > Mormoops blainvillei. Next base: position 111,832 of record PVJD01005059.1, read on the forward strand.
AAAGTCTCTTAGTATATAGGAGTGACTTTAAAAGTGATGAAACCAGTGTGAGATCTTATCCAGAACAAAGAAATGGATGGAATAATAAAATGCTGAAATACTTTCTGCTTAGTCTCTTTGGAGTCCTGTGCATGTTATGTGCAGATTATGTTAAATATCTCATTGATGAAAGTTAATTCCACACAGGATGCATTGTTCTTAGTACGTACCGAAATTCTTGAAATTCAACTGACAAGAGTTACCAGTCCTTTTCCAATGTTATGTTATTTAATCCTCTTAGAAGCTCTAAAAAATCTCCATTTTATGTTAGTACAATCAAAATAACTTCTCAATTTCCTACAACTTGTAAATAAAAGAACTTGGGATTTGAACCACAGGGTATCTGCCACTGAAGTCCAAGCACATTCACTTATGACTGACTTTACTGGCAAAGGGTAATTTCTTCACTTTCACTTGGTAATTTATCAATCAACAGTTTTAAAAAAAAGTTGTAAAATTCTTTGCAAATTAAGAATATTCATCATATAAATCTTTAATAATTACCAATTATTTTACTATTTTAATTAATTCAGATATATTTTTATAATGAACCTCTGTTTACTGAAGTTTATTTATGGAATATAACACAACCATTGCTTTCAAAGGACACACAGTTTTATAGAAAAGGAATTTTATAATGCAAAGCATCTAAAGAAGAGCTCAGACAATAAACAAAATACATTTTTGAGGAGTATTCACGTGCACTAAGATAAGAAAAGTTTGGAACTGTTGTGGAAAGCATGGAAGGCTTACTGTAACATCTGATAAAATACAGGGTAAAGTATTGGAATGTGTACGTGTTTGAAGATATTGGAAAATATAAAGTAGAATTAAAAAGTATATTGTATATTATAAATATTTTAAATAGGCATTCATATTTGAAAGTAGAATATAGTTGTGCTTTTCAAAAGATCATTGAATTAATGATATTTCTATGGAATTAATGTATGATTTAGTTATAGAAGAATGTTTAATTTTATCTTTTACTTGTTGCCTTATTTTCTCTAGTTTTCAAAGTTATAAATTAAGTTTATATACATGTCAAATATTACCACATATATAAACATTTACATTCTAATAATATTGAGGCTGAGAAAGCATTACATATACTGTTTTACAGCAATATAACAGATTTGTGTTTATATTTTTCAAAACTTTATCTTTCTAAAATGTGTTCTGAGAAATCAACATGTGTACTCAAAGAGGTAGTCAGGTTTTATGTACCAAAAAGATACTAAAGGCAGTGAAGAACAAATACCATGTGATTTCACCTATAAGTGGGACCTAATCAACAAGACAAACAAGCAAGCAAAATATAACCAGAGACACTGATATAAAGAACAAACTAACAGTAACCAGAGGGGAATGGGGAGGAGGATGACAAGGGAAAGAAGAGGAAGGGTCATCAAGGAAGATGTATAGGGACCCCTTGCCAAAGGGGGTAAGGATTGACGATGGCAGGGTGTGGGGTGGGGGAAAGTGGTAGCTGGAAAATGGAGAAAACTGTACTTGAACAACAATAAAAAAATGCAAAAAATATGTACTAACAGATTTCAGAATCAATAATTTAGGATGTCTTGACCAGTGTGGCTCAGTTGGTTGGGAATCATCCTGCAAAGTGAAATTGATTCACTGTCAGGGTATATGCCTGGGCTGTGGGTTCAGTGCCCAGTTGAGGTGCATATGAGAGGCAGCCAATCGATGGTTCTCTCTCATACTGATGTTTCTTTTCCTCTCTTTATCCCACTTTCCCTTCTCTCTAAAAATAAATAAATAAAATCTTTAAAAAATAATAACAGGAAAAAGTGAATTAAAGTTAAATTAGTATATTTATAATTTAAGGTAGTACAGAACTTTAATTAGAGTATTTAATATTAATATGTGGACTGTGAATTCCACTATGAATATTCACTTTGTATCCTGCTGTTCTGCCAAATTCACTTATTAGGCCTAGTAGTTTTTTGGTGGAGTCTATAGGGTTTTCTATGCACACTCTCATGTCATCTACCTATCAGGTTCTACATAGCTTTTCAAAATGTCATTTGAACATGGAAAATGTTTTTGCACACATTTTTGATATCCTAAATGATTTAAGCGTCCTTGGGTCATAGTTTTGAAAAAATAAATTCAACTGAAGTATAGGTCAATGTAAAAAACATTCTGAACTTAAGCATATTAATTAAAGTGTTACTCTTGCATTTCATATATAATAAAATAGTTTATTACATAAAATATCACTATCATATAATAACTTTTTTGAGGACGAAGTCCTAATTATTTGAAGATTGTTAGGCTAAGGTGGCTAATATTTTTATAACATGCAAGACAAACCAAATGAGAGTAATGAAATTTCATAATAGTTGTCATAGTTATTTATCACTATAATAGAATTAATACATATCATATAATTTAATGATTTTATTTTTATTTATTTATTTTTAATTGATGTTCAAGTACAGTTGTCTCCATTTTCCCCCAGCACTCTCTTTTGCCTCACTGATCTCCACCTTCCACCCTCAAAACTACCCCCTGTGGCTTTGTCCATGTGTCCTTTATATATGTTCCTTGACAACCCTTCCCCTATTTTCCCCAATTACCCTTTCTCCTTTACCCTCTGGTTACTGTCAGTATGTTCTTTATTTTATAGTGAAATAAAGAACACACTGACTTGTTTGTTTTGTTGATTAGGTTTCACTTACAGGCAAGATCACATGGTATTTGTCTTTCACCACCTGGCTTACTTCAACTACCATAATGCTCTCCAGTTCCATCCAAGCTGCCATGAATGTAAGAGCTCCTTCTTTCTTTCTGCTCCATAGTATTCCATTGTGTAAATATACTGCAGTTTTTGATCTGCTCATTTACTGATGGGTACTTTGGTTGCTTCCAACATTTGGCTACTGTAAATTGTACTGCTATGAACATTGGGGTGCATAGGTTCTTTTGAACTGGTGTTTCAGGATTGTTAGGGTATAATCCCAGCAATGGAAATGCTGAGTCAAAAGGCAGTTCCATTTTTAGTTTTCTCAGGAACTTCCACACTGTCTTCCACAGTGGCTGTATCACTCTGCATTCCCACCAACAGTGTATTAGGGTTCCCTTTTCTCCACAACCATGCCAGCACTTGTTTATTGATTTGGTTATGATGGCCATTCTGACCAGTGTGAAGTGATATCTCACTGTGGTTTTAATTTGCATCTCTCTGATCACTAGAGATGCTGAGCATCCTTTCACATGTCTCTGGACCCTCTGTATGTCCTCCTTGGGGAGGTGTCCAGGCCCTTTGCCCACTTTTAAATTGGGTTGCTTGTCCTCCTGGAGTAGAGTCATGTGAGTTCTTCATATATTGTGGAGATCAAACACTTGTCTGCAGTATCATTGTCACATATATTTTCCCATAAGTTTGGTTCCCTTTTCATTTTGTTGATGTTTTCTTTAACCTACAGAAGCTTTTTATTTTGATGAAGTCCCACTTGTCTATTATTTCCTTTATGTCCCTTGCTCTGGGGGACAAATCAATAAAAATATTGCTGAGTAGAATGTCTGAGATTGTCCGGCCTATGTTCTCCTCTAGGACTTTTATGGTGTCACAACTTATATTTAACTTTTTTATCTACCTTGAGTTTACTTTGTGAATGGTGTAAGCTGGTGGTCAAGTTTTAGTTTTTTGCATGTAGCTGTCCAGATCTCCCAATATATTTGTTGAAGAGGCTATTTTTAGTCCATTTTATACTTCCACCCCCTCTGTCAAATAATAGTTGACCATGGAGACCTGGGTTTATTTCTGGGCTCTCTATTCTGTTCCACTGATCTATGTATCTGTTCTTATGCCAGTACCAGACTGTTTTGATTCCAGTGGCCTTGTAATATAGTTTGATGTCAGGTATTGTGATCCCTCCTGCTTTGTTCTTCTTTCTCAAAATTGCTGTGGGCATTCAGGGTCATTTATGGTTTCCCTATAAATTTTTGAAATGTTTGTTCTATGTCTGTGAAATATGTCATTGGTATTTTAATAGGGATTGCATTGAATCTATAAATTGTTTTGGGTAGTATGGATGTTTTAATGATGTTAATTCTTTTAACCCATGAACACAGTGTATGCTTCCATTTATTTGTGTCTTCCTTAATTTCTTTCTTCAGTGTTGTGTAGTTTTCTGAGTACAGGTCTTTTACCTCCTTGATTAGGTTTACTCCTTGGTACTTTATTTTTCTTGTTGCTATAGCAAATAGGAATTTTTTCCTGATTTCTGTTTCTGATATTTCATTGTTGGTGTGCAAAAATACCTTCAATTTCTGAATACTGACTTTTTATCCTGCTGTTTTGCCAAATTCACTTATTAGGTTGAGCAGTTGTTTTGGTGGAGTCTATAGGGTTTTCTATGTACACTATCATGTCATCTGCAAACAGTGACAGTTTCATTTCCTCCTTTCCCATTTGGATGTCTTTTATTTCCTTTTCTTGTCTGATCACTATGGCTAGGATTTCCAATATCTTTTTGAATAGAAGTGGTGAAAGCGGACATCCTTGTCTTCCTCCTGATCTTAGTGGGAAAGTGTGACTGAAAGTGGACCCATTTGGTCGGGGGTGGGGGCTCAGATACTGTAAGAGAAACAATGTCCCCCTTCCTAGGGTCCCTCTGTTCTATGTTCTTTGCCCGCTACCCTTAGAAATTATGGTCTCAATGCCAGAGTTTGGTGAAAAGGAAAGGAACTATTTATTCAAAAGTTATACAGGTTTTGAAGAATGGCTAAATGTTCACTGTTAAATCTCAAAATCCCTTTAAAACACCCACCAACATACATAGTCCTGCCTTTTCCCCCTTTTGCTCTGGTAGGCCAGTCAGGCCAGTCAGGGGTACCATCCTTCAGAAGAAAAGGAACAGAAGTCCGGAGCTCAGCTAGGCAGGCCTCTTGAGGTTTCCAGCAAGGTCAGCTTTGTCGCTGCAGTCTCCATTTCTTAATCTAAAACCCATGTGGCACCTTCTCATGGCCCTCTAATAAGAACCCTTGCTCCCCTTTCCTTCCTGCATGGTCTTTGTATTGTTCCTCTGTGGCGTGAAGCTGCCCATCTCCCATCTCTCATGAACAGGCACTATATCTGGGGGAACTGCCTCCCAGTTACATTCAGGGTTTAAGTTATGCAAACCTTCCTGGTTAGCCTTGTTGATATGCAAAACAACAGTCTTTGCACATGAGGTATGAAGCTATCCTGCTATTAATGACATGCAAAGTAACTCTGAATGGCCCTGCTCCATGTATTTCTTCCCACATAGTGACCAATCATGGGGAGGGGTGGAAGAATATCCTATATTTTTCTTGGACACTCCACATTCTGGACCCCATTACAAATGTCCCCTTTTGGGGAGTCCTAGCTATACCCTGTTACAAAAGTGCTTAGTTCTTGCCTGTTGTTTATAATGTTGGCTATAGGTTTCTCTTATATGGCCTTTATTACGTTCAAGTATGCTCCCTCTACTCCCACTTTGCTGATTTTTTTTCATAAATAGGTGCCATACCTTATCAAATGTTTTTTCTGCATCTATTGGTATGATAGTGTGATTTTTGTCTTTCCTTTTGTTTATGTGATATATTACATTTATTGATTTGCAAATATTATACCATCCTTGCATCCCTGAGATGAATCCCACTTGATCATGGTGTATGATCTTAATACATGGCTAGATGAGTTTTGCCAGTATTGTGTTGAGGATTTTAGCATGTGCGTTCATCTGTGATATTAACCTGTAGTTTTCTTTCTTTGTCGTGTCTTTATCTGGTTTTGGGATTAGGATGATGCTGGTCTCATAAAAAGAGTTTGGGAGTCTTCGTTCTTCTTGGACCTTTCAGAATAGCCTGAGAAGGACAGGAGTTAGCTCTTCTTTGAATGTTTGGTAAAATTTGTCTGTGAAGCTATCCATGTCCAGGGCTTTTGTGTGATGGGAGTTTCTTAAGTACTGCTTCAATTTCACCAGCTGTTATTGGTCTGTTCAGATTTTCTGCTTCATCTTCATTCAGTTTTGAAGATTATATTTTTCTAAAAATTTGTCCATTTTACCCAGGTTTTCAAATTTCTTGATATGTAGTTGTTATTGTAATTTCTTACAACCCTTTGTATTTCAGTGGTGTCAATTGTAATCTTACCTCTTTCATTTCTGATTTTATTTATTTAGGGCCTCTCCCTTTTTTTCTTAATGAGTCTGCTTAAAGGCTAGTTGATTTCATTTATCTTTTCAAAGAACCAGCTCCTGGCTTTATTGATCCTTTGAATTGTTCTTTTAGCCTCTGTTTCATTTAATTCTGCTCTGATCTTGGTTAATTTTCTTTCTTGGTTAATTCTACTCTGATCTTGGCTCTGGGCTTTGTTTGTTGTTGTTCTTCAAGTTCTTGTAGATGTTGTGTTAGGCTGTTTATTTGAAATGTTTCTATCTTTATTAGGTAAGCCTGTATCACTAAGAACTTCCTTCTCAGGGCTGACTTTCTTGTGTCTCATAAGTTTTGGACTGTTGTGTTTTCATTTTCATTTGTTTCCAGAAACTTTTTGATTTCTTCCTTGATCTCATTTTTACCCCATTCATTGTTTAATAGCATGCTATTCAATCTCCATAAATTTGAGTGTTTTTTAGTTTTTTCCTTGAGGTTGGTTTCTAGTTTTAGGCACTTGTAGTCTGAGAAAATGCTTGATATGGTTTCAATTTTCTTGAATTTGTTGAGGTTTGTTTTGTATCCTATCATGTGATCTATCTTTGAAACTGTTCCATGTGTACTTGAAAAGAATGTGTATTTTGCTTCGGGATCAAAGGTTCTATATATATATATATCAATTAAGTCCATTTGATCTAGGGTGTTCAGTGATGCAATAAACTTATTGATATTTTGTTTGGAAGATCTATCCATTTTTGGCAGTGAGGTGTTAAAATCCCTTACTGTAAGTGTCTTGCTGTTTATATCTTTCTTGAAGTCCTCCAAGATTTTCCTTTTATATTAGGGTGCACCTATGTTGGATGTATATATGTTTATAATGTTTATACATTCTTGACAAATTCTTTTCTTGAGTATTATGAAGTGTCCTTCTGTGTCTCTTTTTACAGCCTTTGTTTTCAAGTCTATTTTGTCTGATATAAATATTACTCTACCAACTTTTTTTTTCCCACCCATTTGCTTAGAATATTTTTCCCAACCCTTCACTTTCAGTCTATGTAGGTCTTTTATTCTTAGGTAGGTCTCTTATAGACAGCATATGTGCAGGTCATGTTTTCTTATCCATTCAGCTACCCTATGTGTTTTGATTGGAGCATTTAATTCATTAACGTTTAAGGTTATTATTGATAGGTACTTATTCACTTTACCCCCCTCTGTACCTATGTTCCTCTCTCTTTCTATTTTTCTTCCTCTTCTTAAAGCAATCCCTTCAGCATATCTTGCAGTGCTGGTTTGATTGAGGTATACACTTTTGGTCTACTTTTGTCTGGGAAACTCCATATTTTGCCTTCCATTTTAATTGAGATCCTTGCTGGGTAGAGTAGTCTTGGTTGCAGGCCTTTGCTTTTCATGACTTGTAATATATCTTGACATTCCTGTCTGGTTTGTAGTGTTTCTGGTGGAAAATCAGCTGCTAGCCTTATTCTTGTATAAGAATATGGAGTTCCCTCGTATGTTACTACTTCTTTCTCCCTTTCTGCTTTTAAGATTTTCTCTTTGTCTTTAAAACTTGGCATTTTATTTATGATATGTTTTGGAGTATGCCTCTTTAGGTTCATCTTGTCAGGATCCTCTCTGTTTCCTGCACTTGCATGGCTTTTGCCCTCTCCAGGTTAGGGAAGTTTTATGTCATTATTTTTTTCAAACAGGATTTCTATCCCTTGCTCTTTTTCTTTTCCTTCTGGTATTTCTATTATTTGAGTGTTGTATTTCCTGTTGCCTTGCAGTTCCCTTAAGCTATCTTCATATTTTTTTAGTCTTTTTTCATGCCGCTGCTCTACCTAGGTATTTCCTTCTACCTTGTCTTCCAGCTCACTAATTCAGTCCTCTGCTTCATCCAGCCTGTTTGTAATTCCTTCCAGCTATTTTTTTTTTTTTATTTCAGGTATTGTATTTTTCATTTTTCCTGGCTCTTGTTTATAGTTTCTATTTACTTTTTCACACTGTTGTAGTTCCCACTCAGTTCCTTGTAGCTGTCTGTGAGTTCTTTTAACATCCTTATAACCATTCTTTTGAATTCTATATTTGACAGTTTGTTTGCCTCCATTTCATTTAGCTCTTTTACTAGGGAATCTTCCATTCCTTTTGGTTGTGTTTTCTTTCTTTTTCTCCCCATTTTAGGTGACTCTTTTTGTTTGTTTCTGTGATTCCTGATGCTCTGCTTTGCCATCTGTCTTCATAGGGTGAACTTCTGCGGTAGGAGTTCCGGCGACTCAGTGGTGTGGTCTCTTTGATCTCCTTGTCTGGATGCTCTATGGTTACCCTTTCTTCCATTTGCATGGGCTCTTGTTGTACTTGGGCTTTACCTGTTGGTGGCTCCTTTGTTGGCAGGTTCTCCTCTCCAGCGTGTTTATTGGTATTCACAACTCCCACCTCATCTTGTATGTGATTAGGGCCATGGTGAAGATGAACTGGAGTAAGACAGCAGGAGAGTATTCTATGGGATTTAAAGTGCTAACGAGTAGAGAGCAGATAGGAGATCCTATGGAGAAGTATAGCAATAACCATGATATTTCACCTAACTAGCCACTTTTTATAAAAGGTGAAAAAGAGATAAGACTCTTATTAGAAGGAAAAGAAGGTAAGCTGACTTCAGAAAGCAGGGTGCTTATGTGAGGCTGGATGGTGAGGTATAGTGAGGGTAAGGGATGGAAACTTGGGGTAGTGTGTGAAAGAATAAAGTTAAACACAACAGGGATAAAACTCAGGAAGATGATGAAATGGATTAAGACCAGGGAAGGGTGCTGTGTGGGATTTGGAATAACAGTAATATGATAAGAAATATATAATCTGAATAAAAAGGATAAAAAGTAAAAAAAACAAGAGTAGTGTCTTATTGGAATATGAGTAAAGTAAAAGAAAAATTAAAATGCAATATGAAAGGAAGAATAAAGAAACCAATCAAACAATGAAATCAAACAAAAACAAAAATAAACAAATGGACAGAAGAGAAATAAAAAATAAATAAAAATAACAAACAAATAAAATGCAAGTTTTGAGCGATAATAAAGTGAAATGTGTCTTAGCTGTTGGTGTTAGCCTTCTGACTTCTTTCTGAATTTGTCTTTGGTCTTCTCACAGCTCCAGGTCTTATTGTCTTACACTTGAAAAAAACAAAAAAGCCTCCTGCTGACTTTAAACCTGCCAAGGGGGTTTTGATGATCTTCCTGGATGCTGTAGGCAGAGAGGGGCTGGGCTCCGTTTTTTTCCTTTCCTGTGATTCTGCGAGGGTGGGGGCTCGGTCTGGGCAACTATATTCATAGGCACCCATTTTCCAGCCCACACCCTCAGAGTGCCGTGCGGCCCATGCTGTCCTCTCTGTGCATAGTGTCAGGCTGGCACCTGTAATCCCCCTTGATGTGCAACACTTTGATTAGTCCGTGAGGTGCACAGAATGGGAGCAACTTGAACCCTTCCTCCTCCCTCTTTGCTGGCCTGGGTGCTGCGCACACACAAAATCCCTTCAGGGCAGTTTAGTTCCCCTATTGAATTAAGTCCCTCTGAGCACTGCTACCTCTCTGAGCTCCTGCTACCCCCATATGATCAGTTTGTGAGGCACCCTGAGTGGGAGAAAATCACAGTCCCCCTTCTCCCTCTTCGCTGGCCCAACCACTATGCAGAGAGGTCCTTGCACAGCAGCTGAGAGTCTTTTTTGAGCGAATTCCCCTTGGTTGTGGCCAGCCATTCCTAGCAAGTGCCCAGCTTTCCACACAGACTAACTCTCTGACCAATCCAGAGACTATCTGGGTCACGACCCATCTCTTCTCTCATCTCCAGGTGTGACCCGGCTCCTCAGTTTCTCTGGTACTGTTCCAGCCAGCAACCACAGTCTCCACTGGTGTATGCCGCTGGCTGTATGTTAATTTATAATTTTAATAATTGCAATATATTATTTTTTGTGGGCTATGGCTACAGTGAAAGTGAGTAAAAACATTTGCCTCAAGTGTGAAATTAAAGGGGATGTCAAAAACTAAGTAATTGAGAGGAATTATTTTAATGCAATATTATAAAAATAAAGTTAATTCAAACTCTGGTGAACAAAATATCAAAATTTTAAATAAAGATAAAATTAGTATCACTGGTTTTCCTTTTGCGTTAGGCTCCAATATGAGTGATCATGAAACTGACTTTGCCATAGTTTTCTCCATCGTTGATGTAGAATTGACCTAAAATAGAATAGAATAAACTACTAAAAAGTTTTAAACATAAAACTGATCTCATGGAAAATAACAAAATTTTTTGGGACTTTTCATTAGTATTCTGATTTACTTTTATCATTATAATACATAGGAAA